>JAVSCE010002028.1:0-94175 GCA_032199065.1 Smutsia gigantea
AGTGTGCATTTTTAAAAAGCCAAAACACACTTTGGTTATTTGTAAAACCGTGCTGACACTGTGCATGGTGGTGCCCCCTCAGCATCTGAAGCCCCCGGGGGAGGCCGAGGGGGACGTGAAGCAGCGCACACCAGAAAACACAGGAATACAGCTTTAACAGTTTATTTTTTCCTTAACAGAATCCTACAGGGCTCTCCCTGGAGCCCCACTGCACCCCTGAATTAAAGGAAGGAAGGAAGGAAGGAGACCTACGAGGCAGAGGGCCCTGCAAGGCACCCGCACCCGCTGTCCTTGCAGGCCTCGTAGCGCCATGGCCTTTGGCGTCTCATGAGCAAAAGCTTTCCAGTGTTACATGGACACTTTATGACCTGAGAACCAAAGGAAGGGGCACACGGCGAGACATGGCAGCTACAGTGACAGGCACAGAAGGGACGCACAGACCGGCTGAGCTTCCCGCCAGTCAGTCCCACGCTCACAGTTTGGGGATCACAGCAAGTGAGGGGCAGCTACGGGGATGTTGGCGCCGCACGGGAGTGTCCTGAGACGGACTTAGCGTTTCAGAGCCTGAAAGCAGCACCACCACCCAACTCCCTACATCACAGCTGCTTCACAATGCACACGGACGCCTCATCTGGGACCCGACAGATGCACAGAAGAGATTCACGTCTCTAACAGTGGTTCGGATGTGCTGGGAGGAGGCAGAGGAAGGGAGTGTGATGTGTGGGGGACTCGGACGCGCTCGTCCGCACCTGTGCCCTCCTCACACCTGAGTGCCGTTTCACCATCTGTGGGAAAAGGGCTCGTGAGGAATTGTGTGAAATTAAGATGGTAGCCGTATTAGCAAGCGTCTCATTTGAGGTAAGAAAGTGAAGAATTTATTCTCTCTTCTCAGGAATCCTGCTGTCAGCGAGGTCAGAGACTGAGAACGTGAACTATGCTAGTGTCCTGAGCAGTCGCTGACGCAGGTGCTGTATTGTAAGTCTTTGAAATCTGACAGTAGCCATGCTGAGCTAGAGAAGACCTTTGCTCATTTCCTTTTTCTCCTGTTTTAGGCAAGGCTACGCGCAACTATCAACACAGCTGCGCCAGGCCTGTCTGCCGTGACTCGGCCTCCCTGCCAGGCGTCCAGAGGAGGGGGCTCTGGCGCATGCAGAGAGCAGCAGCAGCCAGAACGTTCCGGAGCCCCCCGCCGCCCCACAGGTCAGATGAGACCACACCGGGGCTCCCCTCTTGAGCAGCAGATGCTAACTTCAGAGGCTGTCCCATCCGCGTCCTCCTTCTGGGAAGAGAGCTAACGCCTTAGATTCAGTCTAACTTGGACCGAGGCGAGATGTGCTGTGCGGGAAACGGCCTGTTCCGTCAGCAGAGGCCCAGCTAGTCCACCAGTGAGCTGGGCTGTCAGACCCTCGTCTGGTGCAGATACGAGAGCAGAGAATGGACGTGTGCATTTTAACTGGCAGATGTGTTAGAGGTTAGCAATGTGCCACTTGTCTACGCCTGTAGTTAATGCAAAACAAGTAAATCTTACAAAAACAGAGGCTGGGGTCAAATGTGGGCAAAGTCTGATTGGCACCTGCCAGATGCCACCAGGTCCGTGCAAGCCCCAGGGGCACATGCTGTGAAGTCGGGTGCTGACGTGCGTGTGCCTGGCCAGAGAGGAAGACGGCCCTCTGCTCGTGATGAAGCTGAGGATTTGGAGTCCATTGGCAGGAAGCCCAACAGACCTGCTCGTGGAACCATGGGGCGCACGGTAGCAGGAGTGCAGAGCCCCTGCACCCACTGACCACCTGGCCCCGCCAGGCCCCTGGGGCGGCAGCTGCTCCGGTATCCGCACCGCCTTGGGAGCCGTGCACACAGCGACATCAGCCGCTGCCAGCACTACCTGAAACTCCCGACGTGGATGGAAAGAGAGGCCTCTGGTCCGCGAGGCCGGGCGGGCATCTCTGCCCCGGAGAGGACGTCACTGCTCTGCACACGAAGGGCTTCTCGGCTGTGGGAGACACAGAGGCTCCTGCGGACTGGCCGTCACGGACACGGGGCCTCATCAGGTGGAGGGTTTGGAATGACTCCAAAACTGATTCCAACTTTTAGGAGCAGGTGAGAACAGGTCTCAGGGACGTACGTGTGTTTGCAATTCTGACAGGTATTTCTAAACTACCTGGCCAGAGGACCTCCGTCTACCTGCCAGCAACCCATGCACAGGAGGGTGGGTGCCCACACAGTGGTCAGACTAGGGGTCTTCTCCAGCGTGCTGGGTCTCCAGCGAGTCATCGTCCCTTCGTTATCTTTTGAATCAAAGTATAATATTCAGAGAAGCACAAACTGTAAATACTGGACTCCGTGAATCACTTCCAGCGCATGTGGGTGACACACAGGGCATGTCTTGCTCGCTGCTGTCACACTAGGCCTGACACACTGCTAACAAGACATGGAGGGGTGGGAGGGGAGGACTGGGTGGTGAGCAGGGGCCCCTGAGGCAGGTGAGTTCCAGCAGAGGCTCCTGTGGTGACTCAGGAACAGGAAACCCACCAAGCGAGGAGCTTTGAGAAGGCGGGGCAGGCTGAGACGTCAGGAAGCTGGCAGTGAGGCCGACCTGGGCACCCCCTCTGTGGCCTGCTGGGGGCGGCAGCGAGAGGTCCAGGCCCGTGGAGTTTAAGCACTGGTATCGGGAATGCCGTAGTAGATTCTGACAGGTCTGTGTGACCTGGAGCAGAGAGCCGGCTGTGCCCGGAGGAGGAAGGAGTGGGTCCCCCTGGAGGGAGGTGACTCGGGCGCAGCTGCAGAGGGAGTCGCAGCCCGCAGGTGAGGGTGGGGTCGGGGTCTGAGCAGTGAGGTGACAACCCCAGAGGGAACGGCAGCAGCAAGAGGAGCGGCTGGTGTGGCATGCACGGGCCAGAGCGCACATTTTCAGGTGACAGACCTGAGGTGCTGGCGTAGGGAGAGGACGACCCAGGAAATGAGGGCAGGTGGTGGGCGCAGGAGAGGGAGGGCGGGCGGGCCCCTCACAGCGGGTCCTGTCGCCACGTCCCCCAGAGCCCGCAGAGGGGGAGACCGAAGGACACCCACAGCCCTGACGGACTTGTCAAGTTTCAGCCATGATCCAGAGCCTTCAAGTGAGGGCAGCCCAGAGGCGTCCAGTGGGATCGCCTGGGTGGGAAAACCTGGAGCGTACCTTTTCTTTTTGCCCAGAGCGAGCTGTTTCTGCTTTTCTTTCCCAATGTCGTCTCTGGCTGTACTGAAATCATCATCCTCTTCAACCAGGAGATTCTACATTTCAAAATAATCAATGAGCAATGTTTTCAACATCTTTAGCTTACATTTAAAAGGGGTGTAAAGAACTACCCAAATTGACAAAAGGGGGCATCTGAGTTAACGAAGCTAGAGGTGAAGCCTGCTGAGGGTGGGGGCTGAGAAAGGACACCAGGCTCAGCTGTGACCTTCACCCTGACTTCCACACCTAGAGCCAAGGACGAGGCACAGCCACCCCACAGGGTCAGACCCTCACGCAGCCGCAGCTTCACAAACCCTGCCAGCCTGTCCTCTGCACCCCTACAGCCACGCTGGGCACCTGGGGAGGCCCGCACTTCCTCCTGGGTGCTCCCAGAGCTCCCCAAACACGGAGCGCTCAGCAGTCCTCCTGGGGACCACCCCCTGCTCCCCAGGACGTTTCTTGTGGACATCATTCACCATGAACACTGGCTGCTCCCCTGGCTGCCCACAAGCACGTCTCTCTCTCAGTTAACAGGCCAAAATGTTAACCTCAAGAGAACATAACTAGGAAGGAAAATGTCTGGCAGAACATGACAGCTCTGAGCTTATGGGGGCTGCTGGTGAGGATGGCCTGGCTGCCTGGTCACACTCCTAGTATGAAAACCCCGGTGACTACGGCAGGAGGGGGCTGCTGCCTCGCCCAGGGGAGAGAACGTGTAACAAATACTGGGTCCACCGGGGAAGGTGCATGACAAACCCCGTGACTTTCAGCAGGGAGGCGTGCACTGTGCCTTCTCAGCCCGTGAGGCCTTGGGAGCAGAGGACATGGAGATCACGGGCAAGCAGCTGAAGCAGGGGTGCAGCAGTGAGGCCAGGGGCTGAGGTCCCCTGGCCATGTGACCTCGTCTCGACCGCACCTACTTCCCAGGATTGTCATGAGGAGAAACTGAGGTAAGTGGGTGCGTGGCTGGTGCTTGCCATGTAATAAAATGCTCAGTGACAATTAGCTCCTAACAGTGTTGACCTTGCACCATATTTGCTTGTTTATTTTTCAAGGAAGAAACACACCGTTTGTCCCTCCTGCACCGGAGGGAAGCACCCCACTGCCGAGAGCTCTGCTGCTCTGTCGTTTCAGCTCGCCCGCTCCATGGGGCTCCGCATGCCCCCCCGCAGTCCTCAGCCTTCTACCTGGTTTCACACTATTATACTCGCTCTGTGCCGTAACGTTTGGAGGTCTGTTCCTGTTGGCATATGTAGCCCTGGCTCGTCATCTGAATGTTCTGTCTACACCATTGAGTCAATAACCTCTTATTTTTTCTATCACAAGGGTCATTTAAGTTTTTTCCAGTTTACACTATTACAGTGTCTCCACGTACATTTTTGTACGTCTCCTCCAGGGCGTATATCCAGGAGTAGGATCACCGTGTGAATCGTATGGGTGCCTTTCATTTCGTAATCCCACCAAACCGCCCTCCACAGCTGCACGCCAGCCCGCGCCCCACTCCTGGTGTCTGCTGGGTTCTCAGGATCGCTGGGTGCTGATCTTTGCCCATTTCTGCTCTATTGGCTTAACATTCTGTAACTTTCGTGCAGAAGTACTTTCATGCTCTGGATGCTGATCCTGGTTAATTACAGTGTTGCATACATCCTTCTTGGGGTGGCTTGTCTTTTCACTTTTCCTGGTTTCCCTTGATGAACAAATGTTTTTACTTTTAGGGTAGTCAGTTTATCCATCTTGTTCTCTATGGTTTTGGCTTTTGTTTCTTATTTTAAGACTCCTTCTCAATCTGTCAGAGATGTCCTTACATCTGTTCTTCTAAAGGTTGAAATCACTGCTTTTCACATTTAAGTCTTCACACTGATTGACATATATGGGTGAGGTGAAGGAGATATAGATTGTATGGGGCCTGAAGCTTACATACACTTAGGGACCCACTTTATAAAAATGAAATCAAAGTTCCTACACGGATAACCAATTCTCCCAGCACCATACTGAATAATTTATTTTTAACATCACCTCAGATACCTTGTTTCCTTACATGTGTGACTCTGTGTTGGGCTTTCTATCCCAGTCCTATTTGCCGGCCCCACCCCAAAGCTACACTATCAGCCAGAGCTGGATACTTGGGGAGGCAAGGACCCTCACTTTTTTGTTCTTTAATATAATCTATATGGCTGTGTATCTAGTTAAAGCTTTAACACTGCTCAGTATTTTTGTATTAGTCTCCAGAAAGATCTTAAAATCTTTTTGCTGGATGTATTCCTTGTTACCTTGTAGTTTTATGTATATTGATCTTGTAACCTCTGGAACTCTCTTCATAGGGCTAATGGTTTATCTGTATAGTCCCTTGAATCTCCTTTGTAGAAAAACTGCACATAAGAGCAATTCTCTCTTTTCCTTTTAGAATTTCTCTTATTTATTTTTCTTGGGGGTGGTGGGCCGCACTGTCTGGCACAAGGTCAAGAAGCAGGGATTCAGGGAATGCTTGCTCTTCAACATACTACTGATTAAGAACCAATCACTTTAATCCTTCATCTAGTATTAAAAATCCAGTGTTCACTCATAGTTTAAAAAGAACTTAGAGCCACCTAGTAGAAGGAAACATCTTTAAGCTAATACAGGTTATCTACTGAAAAACCTATAGCATCTCACAAAAGGTTTTCATTCAAGTCAGACCCAAAATTAAGGTTTTGGTATGGAGGTTCTACTGGCCTCATAAAATGAGTTGTCTGGCTTTTCCTCTTTATTTTCATTCTCTGAAACACTTTATATAAATGCCTTGAAGATGTGATAAAACTTCTCTAGTTTTGGTGTTTTGTCAAATTTGCTGTTATCTAACTTACCTTAATACCAATAGTATCTCCATCCTTCAAGTAGTAAGGTGCCCCCTGCAAATTATCTTGCTTTTTCTTCTTTTTCCTCTTGGTAAGTTGCTGGTTCTATAGAAAAAGGAAGCATCTTGAATAAAGGAAACTCACCTTCAAATTCTTAATTCCTATCTGTGAACACTGTAGTTAACCTATTTCAATAAGGCCAATTTCTCTGAGAAAGACCCACAACCTTACCCAGCGAGATATCGGAAGCCACTCAAACTTCTCAGGGAAGTATTTGGCAATTTCAATCCTCTCCACGGGAAGAGAATAGAAATCGGCCACATGCTGCCTCAGGGAGCTGGCAGTCCGACCTTGGGTGGTGTCCCACACGAAGTCGAGGGACGGGGCGTATGCCCTCTTGCCAGGGAGGTGCATCTGTGTCCTCAGCAGCACATCCTGGGGCCTGAGACACAACAATTGAGTGTCAGATTTAAAACAAACAAAATGAGGTTGTGATGGGTGAAGCTCCCCCTCTGACTCTGTTGGCTTTATAAGGACAGATCTTCCCTAAACCCTGAAAGCTAGTGGGAAACCACCTTCTCTACTCGGGTTTCCTTCAGTCCTGACCTGGCCTGGAGGTGGAGCTCCCATCCTAAGTCCATAGCAGAGCCCTTGGGGCGGCAGTGGGCTGTACTGCTGTGAGGCAAGGCAAGGGGGGCAGGTTCCCAGCCAGTGACTCCCTGGGATGTGCTGATTTCAGAAGCACAACTTGGCAGAAAAAAGCTGTTTTAGGTGATGAAAATCTGAGTTGCTGTGGGGTAACCAAGGGGACAGAGCTGTGGAGAGCGCAAGGAGACCACTGCAGGAGATGAGCACGAGCAAGAGGTCCTTGGAGGAAGAGAAAAACTCAGAAAGGTGGGAGAAAAAGTTAGATGTGCAGAGATTAGGACATGAAATAACAACTACAGAAAATTAGAAGGCAGAGAGGGAGAGAGCCCATCTCCCCGTGATACTGGTGTTTTTACCAAAAGAAAGGGTGGCACAGTGGAAGAGCAGGAGCAACTGGGGGAAAGAGCACAGGGCAAGTGCAGGCCTGGTGAGCTAGGGCTGGGGCTGCCAGGTCAGTGAGCCCGTGCTGGTGCCCAGGACCACCGGGGTGAACAGCACGCACGGCCTTCAGACAGACACCATGTCCAGCCAGCATGACCAAGGATCGGTGGCGTTATTATAGAAAGAGCTCGAATTAGGTTAGACATTTTTCTGACTCTATTACAAAACAGGCAAAATATATGAAATAATTCACACTAGCAATCAAAGCATTAAAGCAAACGAGACAAGAAAACCACTTTTCATTTAAACAATGAAAATACTCAGTGCTGGTTTGAGGGTGAGGTGATGAAAGTAACTGCTCATAAACACGCTTGTGGGAACATAAATTGATTAATGTTAACTTCCCTGGAAAAGAATTTTACAGTTTCCATTTAAAGAGGCTTAAAATGTCCATTCTGGGAAACCACTCCTGGTAATACCATTTGTATTATGAATACATTTGTATAAGAAACCATGGAATCAATGAAGGTTAGACACGATTGAAAGAGTGGTCCAGAGTAATCTACAACAGACTGAAAAGAATGATACTCACTTCATATCAGGTAAAGGAATCTTTTAGAAGATTTTTGTATAGTGAAAAAGGAACAGGAAAGCTTACTTACTGATTAAAGAAGCACCTACAGTTGTCTATGACTGATTACTGGCCATGACACAGGCACTGCTCTAGGTACTGGGGACTAGCAAAAAGACAAAGCATTTGTTCTTGCAAAGCTTACACGCTAGTACTGGGAGACAGATAATATTCAATCAGGACGTAATACATCAGGTGGAAGAGCATCAGGCACAAAGAGATGGCTACTATTACAAATCAGTGTGACTAAAGATGGCCCGAACGCACTGACAGGGTCTGAGCATCTTCTTTACACTTTGGGTTCAATATGCATTTCGGACTTCCTGGAAAATTAATTCTGTTTTTTAATGTAAAAAGAGTTCCAAGCCCGAGATACCAGACATATAAACACTTTTCTAGAAACATAATCTGTTTTAAGTTGCCAGACTACTTAGAAGCAGTGAAAAAAATACTAAGTTGTTAAAATTTTAAAGAAACTATCCACAATAAGACCTGTACATGTAATTTTCTATTAGTAGAACATCTTACCCCAAGTTTTCTTCTCTCTGAAGGGGCTCTAAGCAGATCTCAGTTCTCCTTCCCAGTTTATATTCCCTGATAATAAATAAAATAATATTGAGTGACATAAGCAAAAGATTATACTGTATAAGAACACTGAAAATTTAAGAGACGCCTATGAATAATTATACACCAACAAATTGGACAACCTAAGGAAATGGATAAATTCCTAGAAACATAGAACCTCCTAAGACTGAATCATGAAGAAACAGAAAATGTGAACAGACTAATTACTAGTAAGGAGAATGAATCAGTAATCAAAGACCTCCTAACAAAGAAAATTCCAGAACCAGATGGTTTCACTGGTGAATTCTACCAAACCTTTAAAAGAGAATTAATGCCAATTCTTTTCAAACTCTTCCAAAAAAATAGAAGAGGGAAGAATTCCAAAATTATTTTATGAAGTCAGCATTTCCTTGATAGCAAAACCAAACAAGTATACTATAAGAAAATTACAGACCTATATCCCTGATAAACACAGATGCAAAAATTCTCAACAAAATATTAGAAAACAGAATTCAACAGTACATTAAAAGGATCACACACTATGATCAAATAGGCTTTATTCCAGGGATGCAAGCGTGGATTAATATCCACAAATCAATAAATGTGATGTGCTAATGAATGTACATAACAAAATGAAGGATAAAAATCCTATTGATTAATCTCAATAGATGCAGAAAAATAATCTGACAAAATTTAGTATCCTTTCATGATCAAAACTCTCAATAAACTGGGTAGACAGTAAACATAACTCAACATAATGGCCATATGTGACAAGCACACAGCTAACATCATATACTCAATGGTGAAAAATTGCAAGCTTTTCCTCTAACATCAGGAACAAGACAAGGGTGCCCACATGTGCCACTTTTATTCAAGCAGTAGTGAAAGTCCTGGCCAGAGCAGTTAGGCAGGAAAAGGAGATGAAAAAGCATCCCAGTTAGAAAGGAAAAAATAAAACTGTCCATTTGCAGATGACATAATATATAATGAACACTCTAAATACCAAAAACTGTTAGGACTAATAGGTGAATTCAGTAAAGTCACAGGATACAAAATCAATGTACAAAAAAATTAGCTGTGTTTCAAACACTAACAATGAACCATCAGAAAGAGAAATTAGGAAAACTTTAGTCCCATTATATAATAGCATCAAAAAGAATAAAATACTTGGGAATAAATTTAACCAAGGAGGGGGAAAATTTGGGCATCAATGAAAAGAAACTGAAGATGACACAAATAAATGGGAAGATATTCTACTTTCATGGACTGGAAGAATATTGCTAAAATGCCCATACAACCCATAGCGATCTGAAGATTTAATGCAATCCCAACAAAATTTCAGTGGCATTTTTCAGAAATACAAAAACCAATCCTAAAATTCAAGATGGAACTACAAAAGACCCTGAATAGCTGACAGGGTTTTGAGAAAGAACAAAGCTGGATGCATCGCCCTTCCTAATTTCAAACTATACTACAGACTATAATAATCAAAAACAGTATGGTAATGGCATACAAACAGACCGCAGATCACTGGAACAGAACAGAGGCCTCAGAAACAAAACTTGTGGCCAGTTAATTCACTACAAAGGAGCCAAAAACATATGATGGGGAAAGGAGAGCCTCGTCAGCAAATGGTGTTGGGAAAACTGGACCCTTACCTTACACCATACTTAAAACAGATTAAAGACTTGAATTTAAGACCCTAAACCAAAAAACTCCTAGAAGAAAACAAAGGAGAGTAAGCTTCTTGACCCTGGTCTTTTTTTTGGATTTGACACCAAAAGGAAAGGCAACAAAAGAAAAACTAAACACGTGAAACTACAGCAAACTAAAAAGCTTCTGCCCAGCACAGGGCACCACAACGTGAAGAAGGAATCTATTTACAAACCATATATCTGATAAGGGGTTAATATCCAAAATATATTAGGAGTTCATACAACTTAACAGCCAAAAAAACAAAACAAAACAATGAAGAGTTAAAAAAAAAATGGGCAGAGGAACTCAATAGACATCTTTCCAAAGAAGACATACAGATGGCTAACAGGTACATGAGAAGATGCTCCACATCACTAATCATGAGGGAAATGCAAATGAAAACCACATTGCATATCACTCCCACCTGTTAGAAAGGCCATCATCAAAAAGACAAAAGAGTTGGAGAAGATGTGGAGAAAAGAGAACCCTTGTGCATAGCTGGTGGGAAGGTAAACCGCTGCAGCCACTATGGAAAACAGTATGCAGGTGTCTCAAAAAATTAAGAATAGAAATACTATGGGATCCAGCAATCCCACTCCTAGATATATATGCAAAAGAAATGAAAACAGGATCTCAGAGAGGTATCCATGCGCTCATGTTCATAGCAGCATTATTCACAACAGCCAAGACACAGAAACAACCTAAGTGTCCACCGATGGATGAATGGACTAGGACATGGTGCAGACACATACACTGTAATATCACTCAGCCATGAGAAAGGACATCCTATAGTTCGTGACAACGTGAGTGCCCCTGGAGGGCACTGTGCTGAGATAAGTGAGATGGAGAGAGACAGATACCGTATGATACCACTTACATGCAGAATCTGAAAAGCCAAACTTGAATACAGCGGGGGTTTCCAGGGGCTGGAGGTGGGGGAAAGGGGAGATATTGGCCAAAAGGTACAAACTTCCAGCTCTAAAATGAACAAGTTCTGGGGATCTAATGTACAGCATAGTGATTATAGTTAATAATGCTGTACTATAGATTTCAAAGTTGCTAAGAGTAGATCTTAAATATTCTTACCACAAAAAAGAAATGGCAATTATGTGACTTGATGCCAGGGTGTGGGTGGGGATGGGGGCGGGGCAGCTAATGAGATGGTGGCAATCACTGCAACATATAAGCGTATCAAATGAACATGTTAGACACCTTAAACTTAAAAAATGTTCAATTGCAATATATCTCAATAAAGCTTGAAAAACACTCAAAATTTTGTTCACAGTATCTAGAGCACAGTAAAAATGCTACAAAATGAAGCCATATTTCTATGTAATATGGAAAACTCAAGTTGTCCCAGTGTATATGATTAAAAGCACCATCCAAGTGACAAACGTGGGCTTAGCAGGAACAGGCTTTCTGGTGCTGTCTGACTTCTCCATCAGCACCCCCACGCGCCCCCCAATGCCAGCCCTGCAGCGTGGTGCTACAGGAGTAACTACCTGAGCTGCTGCAGGTCAGTCCGTAAAAGCCTGCCGGGGCGCTGACTTTCCATTGTCCACGCTCTGAGGAAGCCTGGGGATGGGATGACGAGCTCTGAGAAGGCAGGCAAGGTCATGGCCTAGAAAAGACACAGAACACCTCTAATGGTTTGACAAAGCACTCTTAAAAATACACTGCTTTGGGGAAAAGGGAAGCACTACACAATGACCTCTGAGGGAGAGTATCTCGAGTAACGTGATAAAATCTATTTTTAAAAAATCACAGGAATCTCTCTTAAATGAAATTAATCCCCAGTAATTTTTGTATTCCTCTCTACTGAAATCAGCTTGAGAGCTAAGTAAACTTTCTATTTCTAAATTTTTAATCATTATGTTTTAGGAAGTGAAACTTGAGAATCAATTTCTATGGGTGTATAACTCACAAGAGCAGAGGCCACTCTGATAAAAGCAAGGGATTCATCAACTCTCATCACTGCTGATATAGTTCTTCAACAGTGTTTGCTCTGCTGATGAAGTGACTTTGATTTGAAAATCTTTGGCTCCAACTGCTAGGCCTAAACTTCTGTAGTAATTCTGAAGGGTAGATACCTATTTATATATTTAGGCTTAGAATATAAAATGGTTGACTTTTTTAACATCTAAAAATAGCAATTTTGTTTCAATCCAACATAAGACAAAAAAGCGTCTTCCCTATAGTTCTCATGAGAATAAGATCATTTTCTTTTTTTGAGGAAGGTTAGTTCATATGCTGAGGATCCGCAGGAAAAGTCAAGCCAATGACTGATGTTCACCTTAGTCCAACAACAGTAAGATGCTAATAAGCATTTTGTTGAACTCATTCCAGTCTTTCCATTGGACAAAACTTTTCTCTAGGCATGTTAAAGCCTAAAAAAACAATATAATATCTAGTTTAATATCCTAACGTATAGCTGATATTCTGACCTGGGAAACTGATAACACATCTTTTACTAACAACATTTAACACATGGATTACAATGATATACAAAAACAATGTAAATAAAGGGGTAAAGTGAATGCTTTACAAATGTTTCAATAAATCATGTTTCCCTAAAAAATCAAAATGAACATAAGCTGCAAGTTACTGAGGAAATAGTCAAATGAAAGCACAGCATGCCTGTCAGAGTGGGGGATACATGAAAGCCACAGGGCAACTGGCACAACAAATACCAGGGAGCTCTCCGAGCCACAGGCATGTGTGGCCTGATGGGTACTTACCACTGAACATGGCATATAACACATGCCATATCAGAAAGACTGTAATTGAGGGAAAAGGAAATAGAAGAAAATATTAATATCTCACTGGAATAAGCCAGATCACCACTAAGGTACGCTACAGGAAGAAGTCTGACCTGAGATTTCAGCTCCACCAAGGTGGCATCTTCTGAGATTTCAATGTCTCCCAAGTGGTGGAGGGCAGCTTTGGCGTGCAAGTCCCCTGGAGCACCTGCAGGGAACAGGAGCTCGGTGTCCAAAAGGAGCTGTAAATGTATGTGCTTCTGAAATACGTTTCATGTTTCTGAAATACATGCCACATTTTGATACCACACGTAGGTTTAGTACAGTTTCCAGCCAGGAAACATGGAACCTGCCTTCCTCAAATGAGCCCCCTTAGGACTTGAGAGGCAAGGAGCACCGCCCAGCTCACCACAGCCAGGGGGCAGGCTACTGGCACAGTCCCATGACTTTCTCCCTGCAATGGACTGGACGAATTTTACAGTCGAGCTGTCCATCTAGAATGTTCTTTTCCACATTCTCTCCTTCCTCAAAGACGACTGCTGGGAAGATGCTCGGCCCTTATTGTTTATGTTGCCTTCCTGTTTCTTTCTCACGTAACACTTATCCCAACGTGTTACTCTTCTATTTGTTTGCGTGTGTGTATTTGTTTCTCCTGTCTCCTCAAAATAATATGACTTTCAAGAGAGGGCAGGCCGTCTATCTTGTGTGTCTCTCCAGTGCCTGGTATGGTGGGTGCCACAGAGCAAATGCCCAATAAATGTTTACTGACTGAAAGGATCCTTGACAGTTGGAAGGTCTTTCTACATTTGTTTAAAAAAGGGGGAAACAAAATGCTCTTTCATTTGAACCTCTGGATATAAAAGTTGGTAACTAAATTTAAAATTGAGAATAATTTCATTTTTGCTTTAATTGTCTTTATTGCTGGGCACACTGCTAATACATAAGAAATTAGACTCTAAGTAAGCTAAATGAAAAAGCTCTTCCCATGAGTGATTCTTGTCTTGTGTCTTAAGGACACTAACAAGCTAGTATTACCTGAAAGACACTTAGATAACCCTAGGGAATGAAAAATATTTCCCATATGTTGTGTTATAGAAAGACTGTCAAAAAATGAACTTTTTCCTTCAAGGAGAAACACAGTTTGTATCCAACAGCATAATTATCATTCTATCACCAGAGCATTTTAAGAATTAGTTAACATGTCTAATAAAACCCAAACAAAAATAACTGAATGCTTTTATCATAGCTAACCCACAATGAAGTTATGAGGTTGCTCTATACATACA
Organism: Smutsia gigantea; assembly: GCA_032199065.1. Taxonomy (NCBI): domain Eukaryota; kingdom Metazoa; phylum Chordata; class Mammalia; order Pholidota; family Manidae; genus Smutsia; species Smutsia gigantea. The sequence goes on from JAVSCE010002028.1 coordinate 14,010, forward strand.
GTTCTACTTCAAAGAGTAAGAAGGTAAGAATTTGATTCATTTATGTACTCATTTCAGTACTGAAGTTTAAAAGATAAAAAGAAATGTATAAATATTCAAGAACTCAGGAACTAATTTAAGATGGATTTTCAATCATTAAGAAATTCCATATCTGAAATGAAACATACAATGGAGGGATTTAAAAGCAGATTAGATGTAGAAGAGACAGTAAATGAGAAATTAGAGAAGAGGAATACAAAGAAGCTGAGGCACAGAGAGAAAAAAGGATCTCTAAGAATGAAAGAATATTGAGAGAATTGTGTGACCAATCCAAATGGAACAATATTCGCATAATAGGGGTACCAGAAGAAGAAGAGAGAAAAAGGGATAGAAAGTGTTATTGAGGAGGTAATTGCTGAAAACTTCCCCAAACTGGGGAAGGAGATAGTCTCTCAAGCCATGGAGACACACAGATCTCCCAACACAAGGGACCGAAGGAAGACAACATCAAGACATATAATAATTAAAATGGCAAAGATCAAGGATAAAGACAGACTTTTAAAAGCAGCCAGAGAGAGAAATAAGATCACATATAAAGGAAAACCCAGCAGGCTATCATCAGACTTCTCAACAGAAATCTTACAGGCCAGAAGGGAGTGGCATGATATATGTAATGCAATGAAGCAGAAGGGCCTTGAACCAAGAATACTTTACCCGGCAAGGTTACCATTTAAATTTGAAGGAGGGATTAAACAATTTTCAGATAAGCAAAAGCTTAGAGAATTGACCTCCCACAAACCACCTCTACAGTGCATTTTGGAGGGACCCCTATAGATGGAAGTATTTCTAAGGCTAAATAGATGTCACCTAAGGGATTGAAAAGAGTACAGAATATGATTCATAATATACAAAGAATGGAAGAGGAAGAAAAAGGAGGAAAAAAATCTTTAGGTTATGTTTGTAATAGCATATGAAGTGAGTTAAATTAGATTCTTAGATAGTAAGGGAATTATCCTTGAACCTTTGATAACCACAAATCTAAAGCCTGCAATGGCAATAAGTACATACCTATCGATAATCACCCCAAACGTAAATGGTCTGAATGCACCAATCAAAAGACACAGAGTCACTGAATGGATAAAAAAACAAGACCCAACTATACGCTGCCTATAACAGACTCACTTCAAACCCAAAGACATACACAGACTAAAACTGAAGGGATGGAAAAAGATATTTCATGCAACTAATTAGGAGAAAAAAGCAGGAGTTGCAGTACTTGTATCAGACAAAATAGACTTCAAAGAAAGTCACAAGAGACAAAGAAGGACATTACATAATGATAAAGGGGTCAGTCCAACAAGAGGATATAACTATTATAAACATCTATGCACCCAACACAGGATCACCTACATATGTGAAACAAATACCAACAGAATTAAAAGGGGAAATAGAATGCAATGCATTCATTTTAGGTGACTTCAACACACCACTCACTCCAAAGGACAGATCAACCAGACAGAAAAATAAATAGACAGAGGCACTGAACAACATATTACAACAGATGGACCTAACGGACATCTACAGAACACTCCATCCAAAAGCCACAGGACACACATCCTTCTCAAGTGCACATGGAACATTTTCAAGAACAGATCATACACTAGGTCACAAAAAGAACCTGCGTAAATTTAAAAAGATTGAAATTGTACCAACCAACTTCTCAGATCACAAAGGCATGAAACTAGAAATAAATTACTCAAAGAAAATGAAAAAGCCCACAAACACATGGAGGCTTCATAACGTGCTCCTAAATAATCAATGTATCAATGACCAAATAAAAACAGAGATCAAGCAATATATGGAGACAAATGACAACAATTCAACACCACAAAATCTGTGGGACGCAGTGAAGGCTGCGCTAAGAGGGAAATATATTGCAATACAGGACTACCTCAGGAAAGAAGAACAATCCCAAATGAACAGTCTAAACTCACAATTAGTGAAACTAGAAAAGAAAGAACAAATGAGGCCCAGAGTCATAGAAGGAGGGACATAATAAAGATTAAAGCAGAAATGAATAAAATTGAGAAGAATAAAACAAAAGAAAAAAATAAATGAAAGCAGGAGCTGGTTCTTTGAGAAAATAAACAAAATAGGAAAACCCCTAGCCAGACTTACCAAGAAAAAAAAGAGAGTCTACACACATAAACAATCAGAAATGAGAATGGAAAAATCACTAAAGACACCACAGAAATACAATGAATTATTAGAGAATACTATGAAAAATTATATGCTAACAAACTGGATAACCTAGAAGAAATGGACAACTTTCTAGAAAAATACAACCTTCCAAGGCTGACCCAGGAAGAAACAGAAAATCTGAATAGACCAATTACCAGCAGAGAAATTGAACTGGTAATCAAAAAACTACCTAAGAACAAAACGCCTGGACCAGATGGTTTCACTGCTGAATTTTATCAAACATTTAGTGAAGACCTAATACCCATCCTCATTAAAGTTTTCCAAAAAGTAGAAGAGGAGGGAATACTCCGAAACTCATTCTATGAGGCCAACATCACTGTAATACCAGCTCAGGCAAGACACCACAAAAATAGAAAATTACAGACAAATATCTCTGATGAGCATAGATGCAAAAGTACTCAACAAAATATCAGCAAACCAAATTCAAAAATACATAAAAAAGATCATCCATCATGATCAAGTAGGATCTATTTCAGGGATGCAAGGATGGTACAACATTCGAAAATCCCTCAACATATCCACTACATTAAAAAGAAGGACAAAAACCACATGATCATCTCCATAGATACTGAAAAAGCATTTGACAAAATGCAACATCCATTCATGATAACTCTCAACAAAATGGGTATAGAGGGCAAGTACCCCAACATAATAAAGGCCATATATGACAAAACCACAGCCAACATCATACTTAACAGCGAGAAGCTGAAAGCTTTTCACCTAAGATCGGGAACAAGACAGGGACGCCTACTCTCCCCAGTTTTATTCAACATAGTACTGGAGGTCCTAGCCACGGCAGTTAGTCAAAACACAAAGAAATAAAAGGCATCCAGATTAGTAAGGAAGAAGTCAAACTGTCCCTGTTTGCAGATGACATGATATTGTACATAAAAAGCCCTAAAGAATCCACTCCAAAACTACTAGATCTAATATCTGAATTCAGCAAAATTGCGGGATACAAAATTAATACGCAGAAATCTATGGCATTCCTATATACTAACAACGAACTTGCAGAAAGAGAAATCAGAAAAACAATTCCATTCACAATTGCATCCAAGAGAATAAAACACCTAGGAATAAACCTAACCAAGGAAGTGAAAGACCTATACTCTGAAAACTACAAGACACTCAGAGAGAAATTAAAGATACCAATAAATGGAAATACATCTTGTACTTATGGATAGGAAGAATTAATATTGCCAAAATGGCCATCCTGCCTAAAGCAATTTACACATTCAATGCAATTCCTATCAAAATACCAACAGCATTCTTCAATGAACTAGAGCAAATAGTTCTAAAATTCATATGGAACCACAAAAAAGTCTGAATAGCCAAAGCAATCCTGAGAAGGAATAATAAAGCTGGGGGATTATGCTCCCCAACTTCAAGCTCTACTACAAAGCCACAGTAATCAAGACAATTTGGTACTGGCACAAGAACAGACCCATAGACCAATGGAACAGACTAGAGAGCCCTGATATAAACCCAACCATATATGGTCAATTAATATATGATAAAGGAGCCATGCACATACAATGGGGAAATGACAGCCTCTTCAACAACTGGTGTTGGCAACATTGGACAGCTACATGCAAGAGAATCAAACTGGATTATTGTCTAACCCCATACAGAAAAGTAAACTCAAAATGGATCAAAAGACCTGAATGTAAGTCATGAAACCATAAAACTCTTAGAAAAAAACACAGGCAAAAATCTCTTGGACATAAACATGAGCAACTTCTTCATGAACATTATCTCCACAAGCAAGGGAAACAAAAGCAAAAATGAACAAGTGGGACTATATCAAACTGAAAAGCTTCTGTACAGCAAATGACACCATCAGTAGAACAAACAGACACTCTACAGTATGGGAGAATATATTCATAAATGACATATCCGATAAAGGGTTGATATCCAAATTATATAAAGAGCTCATGCACCTCAACAAACAAAAAGCAAATAGGCCAATTAAAAAATGGGCAGAGGATGTGAACAGACACTTGTCCAGAAAAGAAATTCAGATGGCCAACAGGCACATGAAAAGATGCTCCACATCACTAATCATCAGAGAAATGAAAATTAAAAGCACAATGAGATATCACCTCACACCAGAAAGGATGGCCGCCATCCAAAAAACTAAGAACAACAAATGCTGGCGAGGATGCAGAGAAAGGGGAACCCTCCTACACTGCTGGTGGGAATGTAAGCTAGTTCAACCATCGTGGAAAGCAATATGGAGGTTCCTCAAAAAACTAAAAATAGAAATACCATTTGACCCAGGAATCCCACTCCTAGGAATTTACCCTAGAATGCAACAGCCCAGTTTGAAAAAGACAGCACCCCTATATTTATCATAGCACTATTTACAATAGCCAAGAAGAAATGGAAGCAACCTAAGTGTCCATCAGTAGATGAATGGATAAAGAAGATGTGGTACATATACACAATGGAATATTATTCAGCCATAAGAAGAAAACAAATCCTACCATTTGCAACAACATGGATGGAGCTAGAGGGTATTATGTTCAATGAAATAAGCCAGGTAGAGAAAGACAAATATCAAATGATTTCACTCATCTGTGGAGTATAAGAACAAAGAAAAAACTGAAGGAACAAAACAGCAGCAGACTCACAGAACCCAAGAATGGATTAACTGTTACCAAAGGGAAAGGGACTGGGAATATGGGTGGGAAGGGAGGGATAAGGGGGAAAAAGGGGTATTACAATTAGCACACATAATGTAGTGGGGGGGCCAGGAATACGGGGAATGCAGTATAACACAGAGAAGACAAGTAGTGATTCTATGGCATCTTACTATGCTGATGTACAGTGACTGGAATGGGGTATGTGGGGGGGACTTGATAATAGGGGGTGTCTAGTAACCATAACGTCATAATGTTGCTCATGTAATTGTACATTAATAATACCAAAAAAAAAGAAATGTATAATACTTCAAGGTACTAAAAAAGCTAAATCATTAAGTATGATAAAAGGTAAGAATATATAATTGATCCTACTATAAATATATTCTCTATCTACAGTTACAAAGGAGATTAATATGTGTTTTATAGTGACGTAGAAATCCACCTTTTATGATGCAATTCATATTCACTGCTGGTGCCTCTTGCTTTCCACAGTGTGTGTGAATTTTGTCTGTGGAAAACAACTTAGAGACAAACAATAAATTTATGCTCTGAGTTTCTTCTCAGAAGGCACTGAGATGAGATGGAAAGTCCCTGAAGCAACTCCTGGGGTTCTGGTGGCTAGGACAGAGAGAGCAGGCAGGGTACAGGGAGGGGACTCCAGCCTGTCTCTCTGCCCCTGGGGCTGCAGTGAAGTCACTCTAAGTGATTTAGGCCTCAATATCCTAGCTAGTATAATACTGCCAGGAGGATCTTGAGAGATTATTTATAAGAATCCCTTAAAAAATCTTGATATATTGATATAATAAAGATGAAAACAGACAGTACTTGACAGAGGTTACAAAGCACTTATAAAAAAAGGATGGTGTTATTATTATGGAATGAATAATGGAATAAATAAGTTTTGACTTTCAACCTTACATATTTCAGTTGCCTCCCAGAGCAGAAGTGGTCAGTTTACCTTTCTTTATGGCAGGTTGGCTGTTGCATTTCTGCTTTGTTCTTACCTTGGCTGGCGGCTTTCCAGACCCCACCTGGAGAAGGGGTGCAGTTCATCCGGTCCTGATGGCTCTTCCAGTGACTCACCCCCCGAGGCTGGTACCACCAGATGGGCACCTCCAGGAAACCCTGAGGAATGGGGCATTTCTAACTGCTGTGATGCACACAAAGTGAGCTTCCACTTCCACAGAGAGAAATATCTTAACAGAGAAGCTTCCTGAATTTATTTCTTTTCCTTTTAGACATAGTAACTGTCACATCTTACACCTGTTTATTGTTTTTACAATCAAAAGTCAAAAAATCAAAAAAATCAGTCTTTGAGATGACCAGGACTAAGTGTTCTTTGTGAGAAATATCTTAGTAGCTAGACTAAAAGTATAAACAAAATAAAATATTTGACAGAACAAACCTGTATTTTCAGGCACTGTAAGAGCACCACTGGCATCATGCACCAGCTACAAGCCATTTTCATTTATTCAAATTCCTAAAGATTTTATAAAGAAGCAACCATCTATTGACCTAAGTTGGGCTCCTGTATGCAAACTGCATGAAATAAATCCATTTCCTTAAACACATCCTGTCATTTCAGTGCTTTTTAACTGCTTCTTCCCAACCCCTTTCTTTTTCGGATTTAGTAAAAAACTTACTTATTAAGGAATAAAAGATATTGTTACAGTGATAATTTCCAAAAGAAGACAAGAATATGAAAATAACCATGTAAAATAATTTATTTTTTAAGACATGCATATTAAAATGAGAATGTTTTTCTATTTATCAAATGGGTGAACATTAATATTCAACCTCCATTCAATTAAAAAATATAAATCAGAAAAATAAAAATTCCTTTCTTTAACCTATCAGACCATCAAAAACTAGTAAGTATAATAGTATTCTAAATTGGTGAAAATACAGGTAAACTTAAATGCTTGTAAATTGGTGGCAGGATTATAAACTGCTGCAAGATCTTTAGAGAGTAATTTGGTGCTGTCAAAATTTTAAACGTCCAAGCCCTTTGAACCATCCATTTCATGGCTAGAAACGTACATTCTAATAAACTAGCCCATGCATACAAATAAAGCCACAGATGCATGGATATTCGCTGCACATTGTTTATGGTAGCAAAAACCACGAACCAACCTCAAGGTCTGCTTCCTTGATGGTAAGCCACAACTTTTAATACACCTGTTTCAGTTCTAGGAATTTATCCTGTAGATGTATTACACATGCATAATGGCACATATGATAGTTTTTTGCAGTGTTATTTGTATGAACAAAAGACTGAGAACAATCTAAATCTTCCAAAAGAGGCTGATTACATAAATTATGGTACTTCCACATAATAACTATCAAATACAATGAGACAGCTTTATATGCACTGATATAGTATTTATACAGAGATAAAGTATTAATGAAAAAGCTAGGTACAGAATAGGGTGCCTAGCATATAACTTTTTGTGTAAATAAATTAAAAGAAAGAGTATGTATAGATATGCTACGAATATACACATCTGTGTGCATGTAAGAATATACCTCTGGAAGGGTACAGAGAACCTGGCCTGTGGAGGGAGGACAGGAGTGAGTGGCTGGAGGCAGGAAGGAGAGGAGGAGTATTTATTCTTCCTGGCCCACCTTTTTATACACTTTGAATTTTGTATCATGAGTATTACCAATCCAAAAATTGATTTTAAAGAGCATGGCACAGAATATGAAGTCATGAGAAAGAATAAGGTGGGTCTGTATGTGCTGATATGAGGAGATCCTCAAGATATATTAAGTGAATAAAAACAAGAGGCATAAAACAATTTATAGAATATGATCCCCTTTATATACATTTAAAAAGGGTATACAAATATTTACACTTAGGATACAGTATATTTTTTTTCTTGGAAGGACATTCAAGGAAAAATAAGTTAATTGTGGCTTTTTCTGGGGAGAAACTTTACATTTAAAATGTAATCATAAAATGGTTACCTGAGTGCTAGAAGTTTCATAATTACATTGTGTTCACATTAAAAAAACATAACTAATACATAATGGTTTTAAAAAGTGGTAATATGCAGTGTTTATGAAAGAGCGATGAGCGGTCCTCTCATACACTGTGGGTCGGACTGTAAACTCAGTTCCACTGGGAAAACAACTTAGCTACATATATGTATATATCATGTGTTTAATAAGTTGGTACCTTTTGATTTGTTAATTCCATCTTTAGAATTACCTTAAGAAGGATTCATATTCAAGAACAATGAACTATTTATAAGAACAAAAAGTTTAAAACAAGCTAAGTTTCTAACAATGGGATTACAGTCAATCAAACTGGTAAGACAAACACTAGATATAATGACTATTTTTGGATTTTTATAGTCAGGTGAAAATTAAATATAAAAAGCCAGAAATAAAATTACATATGCAACTGATTTTATAGGAAGGAAATACATAAAGATGTAAAACACTGTAGTCGTCTGATGTTAGGATTAGGGAAGTTTTCTGGTCTCTAAATTTTCTCACAATTAGAATATATCATCTTGATCATCAGAAAACAGTGATTGTGGTTTAATAACAAAATGTCATTCAGAAGGAAGATCTTACCAGTGGAGGAAGTTTTCCTTCAATTAAAAGCAAAGTATCTCCAGAACATATCATAAGCTCTTGCAGGGTTGCATCCTGGGAATACAGAAATGTTTTTGTCACTTGTGACTTATGAGAGAAACAAACAGACCATTGAATTTTTTCAAACCCTATGCCTCTATTACCCTTTCCAGAAATAAATAAATCTATAATAAAGCAGATATTGAAGAAATACAAGTTAAGACTACAAGTGTATAACATTATGTATAAACTAGGGGGTATGAACTCTATTAGAGGAAAGGGCGAGGGGTGAGATGAGAAATGATGAGGCTGATTTACAAAAGATGAAATTTCACTTCAGTCTAAAAACATGGGTTAGATTTGGAAAGCTAGAGGAAACAAGAGAAGGAATTTCTCTGAAAAGAGTAACAGCCCAAGGTGAAGGTTAAATCAAGAGTAAGTATGTTGTTTTGGGGAAGAGTGAAGAGACTAGACTGATTACAGTGAGAAGTATCAGTTGGAGAGGAACCAGAAAGAGAACTGGGTTGGAGGGGTGACCATGCATTGGGGAAAAAAGGCTCAAAGTAGGGGACCAGCAGTGGGAATGACCAGGAAGGAGTGAAACAGCTGACAGACCTTTGGAGGCTGAGAACAAATAGGAAGGATGGCAAGGTAAGTACAGTAAGCCCCATTTCAGGCTGAAAGATCACGATGGGAAAGATAGACAGCAAATCTAGGCAGAGGAACCAGTTTTGAGGATAACGAGTTTGCTTTAGGATGAAATGTTTGATAGCAATTTGGGAATAGAGAAGAAATACAGAAAGAGTATTCCAGTGGAAGAGGCTCAGTACACCTGCTTAAATCTATCTTTTGTTAATATTCAATGCCACTGTCTATTCCTGAACAGAAAGGAGGCAGATATAGACTGGGGAAAAGGGCGGCTGACCACAAGTATCTAAGCTTTCTCAGAAAGCTTCATTTTGGGTCTAGTTCTAAGGTCACAGGTTTGGACTGGGAGGTTTATACTGACTGGATCAACAATAAGATTAAACAGATTCCAACTATTCTGTGACAAATTGTTCTTAAGGCTACATTAAGAGTTTGGCCAGGTCTAGCGATGTAGTTTGGATCAGAGCCTAAGTGACTGGTTGGTAAGATGAATTCTGCCATCAATTAACTTACAGAAAAACTCTTGAGATTAAAATATTTAGGATTCAAAATTCACAGTGTTGTCTTCAAATACTTTCATTAGCTCAAATGTCTTTTGTTCTCTGAAGTTCTCCGCCTCCTAATGAAAAGCTACTACTGTAGGGACATACTTTCTATGTCAAAAGAGGACTTAAAACACAGATATTAGCAATGTTCCCACTAGCTGAGACTTTCCATCTGATTGTATCAAAAAACGACAGGAAGGAAATAGTGTATGTATACGGATTTTTTGTATCCTAAAAAATATTAAAGCTTTCTCTAGAATTTACTCACATAAGTGATAGATATCCTGTATGTAAATACAAAATAAACAATAATTTTTAAGAATAAAATGTATGGAAATAATCATACTTCTTCACATAAAGCCTCCCCTGCTTCATAGCACCAATCCATTTTTCGTAAATGCCATGTGTTGCCTATGAAGGAATCAAAATCAGGATGAAAAAATTCAGGATGTTTTAAGAGTTTATCAGTAATGACCCTTCTGGATAAGTGAATATCAAATGGGATTTGATCTAATAATTATTAACTCATTTTTTTTTTCTAGGAAAGACACTGTTCTAGATGCTTTAATACAATAATCTGATGAGACAAGTAATAATAATTACATTTTAAAGGTAAGAAATGGCTTAAAAGAAGTTACAATTTCCCCAAAGTATTAGTAAATAGTAGAGCTAACATTCAAACTTAAGTCTGCATCACTGAAATGATTAATCTTTGAAATTATCATTCATATATTCATTCATTCTTTACTTATTGGGCATTTATTTTGCACATAGCATTGCTCAGTCTCCAAGAAAAATTATTTTGTGCAAAAACTTTGGTCCAAATTGATGCTATTTGTGTATATTTTTAAAAGAAAAACACAAAATAATGCAGCATGTATATTTTCTATGAATATATATAAAAAGTCTGGAAAAAATAGTAAATTGGTAACAGTGATTACATCTGGGGAATTATTCTAGACAGGCAGAGAGGTTAAAGGAAATTTATGTTTAATGTTTTAATTATATGGAAAATATATTCATGTATTATTTGTGTAATTAAATTTTTTTTTAGTTTATTTTGATATCATTAATCTACAATTAAATGAGTAATATTATGGTGATTACACTACCCCCTTCATCAGGTTTCCCCGCCCCCCCAACCCCATTGCAGTCACTGTCCATCAACTTAGTGAGATGCCATAGAGTCACTACTTGTCCTCTCTGGGTTGTACAGCCCTCCCCGTGCCCCCCGAACATTACATCTGCTAATCGTAATGTCCCTTCTTCCCTTTTACCCCTCCCTTCCCACCCATTATTAACTCATTTTTAAAGTAAATTATCTCTTCCAGAGCATGAAAAACTTTGTTGTTCCCCTAATTTGGTTAATTTGCTCTCTGTTCTCCAAGAACTGTATGCTTGCAAATAAAAATAACACTTGCTACTATTAACGGATATTTAATATTATACTTCTGTTATTTACATGTACACACACGCATGCACATTAGGCACTAGTATAGATATATACATGTACATGTATATGTAGGTATAGAATCTCTTCTAAAATTATGAGGCTGAGTTTTATTTCACTGTCTTGGCTGAAAGTATATGCTAACATCACTCAGCAATGTACTACATTTGACATGTGCTACAAAACTTGCTAGACAACTGGCAATTAATCTAACAAAAAATAGTACTTTTGGATTAGCATTTTAATGACGGTATAAAGAAACATTTATAAATGTTAAATAACCTTTAATTAGATTTCTGTTTTTCAGCATGCTTGCTACACTAATGAAAAGTGAAGAGTATTTGCTTTTGAGGAGAGGGAGATGAATGGAGCAAAAAGCTGGGAATCCTGGTTATTAAAAAAAATAGCAGTGCCTTATAAACAGTCAACTCCTCCACCTCCCAAAGGAGGCTATGGCCAGTGGAATAAACATAGATCTCATATTCACCCTGCGCACAGGCCATGGGTTTTGAATCCCCATAATAGTGTTCTTTGTAGACTCTATTTTGCCGTTACTTCTAGTTTTAAATACAGTAAGAGTTGTATTAATAGTTACCTTAATCTGTGAATGGTTAAAAAAAAAATACCAGTAAGTTAAAAGTGAGCACCATTACTTCATAGCACAGCATGGTGGAAAGAACTCAGGTTCTGAAATCAGAGACTTAGCTACTTGGTGTACAGCTCGAGGTAAGCATTTAACAATTCTCAGCCTCTGTGAAATGGCGAGGGGTGATGATCACTGCATGAGAGGACACTGTCCAGGTGACGTGAGACCCTGTAAGCTCCTAGGAGAGTGTCCTGTAGCCAGAGCATGTTACCTTCCCTTCCACTTCGATGAAGTCCAAGGATGGCAAACTGCCCTAATGACGGCAGTAGGGTGCCTCAGCATGCTCACTAAAATGATTCCACCCAGGTAGCTACTTCAAGATATCCTGGATTTTTTTATTTTTCATTCATATTACATTCCCTAATCTATATCACAAAAATACTGCCATGAAATTCTGAATCATTGAGGCAAAAAAAAAAAAAAGTGAAAGGCCTGAGTAATTCCAGAGGGCACAGATCTTAACTACCTCTTAACTAGCCTACCTTTGCAGTAGGCTAACCTAGTCTTCCACAACTAGTTTTCTTTTAGCTTGTAAATAAGAACCAGGAGAACTCATATACATGTAGAAATGTAAAGTGTAACTGACAACCCTGGAGAAAAAAAAGGTTTGAAAGTTTCCATTAGGCTTATAGGTAATTTACTGTAACTAAAAGGTGTGGCTAAGATTGTATCATGGTCTGTAACCTACCTGGTAGGCCAGATTTCTCCAGCATTATCTTTAAACACTGTAAAAGAAAAAAAGAAAGCTAATTAATTTTCTGTTTCTGAGTTACAGTATTGTGAGGCCCACCCCCAGGCCTATTTAAGTCTGATTATATTTAATAATCTCAAAGAGATAAAGATACACATAGTTAAGAGATGCGGCCAACTCAGGAGAGAAAAAAGGCAGTTCTGGTGTTTGCAATCAGGCCTTAGTTCAAAGTTTCGTTCATCCACTTCCAGATCTGCAGTATGACTCTCTTCTTATGAAGACTAACTGTATTTTTGACCAGATATGATTAGGCAGATTTCATAGACATACATTAAACTCTGAATCCTATAAAAAGAGACGAGCCTTTATTTAGTGCCCAAGAAACACAACTGGGCCATATACAAACTCCCAAGGAGAGGGCCATGCGAGCTCCAACCCTGCGGCACAGTGCCATCAATGGGATGTGATTTCCAGAAGTTCACACGACAAAAGTAGTAATTAGAAACTCCCAACTTCTTGAGGGAAAAACATTCTTAAACCTAGGGCGGCAGAATCAATAAAACCTGTACTATGCTAGAGCAGAAGGGAGCAAGAGAAAGATGCCACTGCTGTACTGCTTGGAATAAGAGAAAAACGGCAGAGAATCAAAATACCCCTTTAGCAAGGGAACATTTAAATAAACTAGGAGAGGCCTTAGAAAGATTAAGAGGATAAAATAGATTTACATGTACTAGTCTTAAGAGTGAAACAAGTTCTGGTATAATACATACAGCAGGACCCCATTTATGACTTAAAAGAAACCATACAAACAAGTCAAGCTCTTCATTTCTAAGTATGTACATGTATCTTCACATGTTGGTATATGTATGCCAAATGCTGGGAGGGCACACTCTGCTGATGTGGGTAAGATTATACCATCTGAAGATAAAAGTGACTTCTGGGGAAGGGACTTGAATAGGGTGGTGACCAAGGGGGATTTTTACCCCTCAGTGAAGTTTAAAAGATAAGAATAAATCCAGGATTACTTGCATGATTAAAAATAAAAAAAGACTTTAAAAAATGATGACAATGAGAATATATTAAAACATAGGGAATGAATCAAAAGCTGTATTCAAAGAAAACTGGTCTTAAAGGCTTCCATTATTTAAGAAAAACAATTGAGAATTCAACTTAACTGTGTTCTAGAAAGAGGCAACAGCCAGTGTAAAGGCCTTGTTTGAGGAACAGCATGGAGGCCAATGTGACTGATTAGAGTGAGCAGAAGAGGAAGAGTAGAGGGGGGTTTACAGAACACCAAGATACTGGAGGGCCAGATCAGAGCCCTGTGAGGTTGCTCGGGAACTTCGGGAAAATGCAGGAGGCTTGTGAGTAGAGTGACTAATGAGGACTTACGTTAGTGGGCACTCAGCTTCTTCCTAAGAACAGACACTGGGAGGGGTCTGGAAGGAAGGAGACCAGTTAGGAAGCTGCTGGAATAATCCAGGTGAGAGATGACTGGGGTGGCAGCAGTGGAGGGGAGACGCAGTCAGATCATAGATAAACTCTGGTGGTAGAAACCAAAGGATGTCCTGGCAAATGATGTGAAGGAAGAATGAAAAGAACCAAGGAGGACCCCAGGGCTTCTGGCCTGGGCAAGCAGAGAAACAGAGCCACCATCCCCTGAAGAGGAAAATATGAGTGAAGTATGTTAGAGAGAGATCAGGCCTTTGGTTGTGGATGTGTTATAATCTGGGATGACTATCAGACAACCAAGTAGCAGCTGGCTATATAAGCCTGAATTTCTGGGGTGAGGCCCAGTCTAAGACGGAGCACAAAGGTGCTCATGGGGTGGAGAGAAGAGAAAAGAGAAAATGAGGGGGAGGCCCATGAGGTGGAAGGAAAACCTGAAGAGCTGTGTTCTTCTGGAAATAGGTGACAAAAGTCAAGTTTGTCAAATGCTGCCGAGAGCAGGTGAGACGAAGACGAAGGGCCCAGTGGACACAGCAGCGTGGAGGCCACATGTGTCTGAGTGTGGCAGGAACAAGTCTGCAATGAAGCCAAAGGAGAACATAAAGATACACACATCGCTATTTTGAAAAGTTTTGTGATTTCCTTTTTTTGAGAGGAAAAAACACTAAAATTAAAAGGCAAATGAAAAATTGGGAAAATATTAACAGCGTGTAATGATAGGTAAAAAAAATTTTTTTAATGTTTACTATGGAAAATTTCAAACACATGCAGAGGATAGTAAAATGAGCCCTCAGGTATCCATCACCCAATCTTCAATTACTGCCAGAGCCAATCTTGTTTGTCAATACTCCAACCCACCCACTTCCCCATCATGCCCCCCCAAATTCTTCTGAAGCACATGTTTGATATATCATTTCATTTATCAATATTTAGTATTCATCTCTTATAGAGGAAGAGTCTTTTTAAAAACATAACCCTAAAATAATCAACATCTAAGAAAATAAAGAATTAACAAATATCCAGTCAATATTCAAATTTGTCTACTTAAACTATTACTGAAGTTCTTTGAATGAGGGCCACCTGAAGTCTATAACATTGCCCCTGCTTACCATTTTGCCTGTCTCTTTTAACCTATAAGCTGCCTCACCCTGCAACTTATTTCTTAAGAGTTTTC
This sequence comes from Smutsia gigantea, assembly GCA_032199065.1. Taxonomy (NCBI): domain Eukaryota; kingdom Metazoa; phylum Chordata; class Mammalia; order Pholidota; family Manidae; genus Smutsia; species Smutsia gigantea. Next base: position 29,081 of record JAVSCE010002028.1, read on the forward strand.
CACTTTGGGATTGAGCTGACTGCAGGCCCGTGGTGCATTAACACAGCCACATTCCTGTACTCCTTAGAAACCAGGGCTCAGACCTGGAGGCTTGGTCAGACTCAGGTCCACTTGTTTGTTTGTGTGTTTGTTTCTGGCAAGATGAGCATGCCTATTGTTTTGAATTTCTATAATGAGCAGGTGTTGCTCTTTTTGGTTTGTTATTTAGCAGTCTTTCAGAATCATTGCCTAGATCCATGAATTCATCAGAAGTTGAAAAAGTTGATAGCCTAAAATTTTGTCTTCATTTAATTTATTAGCTGGGATATATCTATTAAAAAAGCCCTTCTCATTACCTACTTGATTATTCTGTGGCATTGTCTGCAAAAGAAAAATGGGGTAAATAGCTGATTTTTTTTCTTTATGGTTCCCTAAAACCCACTATAGGTAACCAATGCATATGGTATTTTTAGGATCACTATGAACCCATGGATTTTATGTATGTGTACCAATCAGTTCTCATTATTATTTCCACTACGGTTCAAACTGTCTCATCTGACCAGTGAGAGCCTCTTTATGTTAGCTCCTGAGTCTCTCTGCTGAACCTGGAAGTCTTTGCTAGCTTCACTGTTTCTGTTCAGGGCTTATCTTACACTTTCCTGACCTAGAACCAGAACCAGTTTTTACTCCAAGAAGCCCTGGTAGGAAATGGTATTTAGCAACAACGGTCTGGGTACTGGGTGCTTGCTACTGATAGGTTGATCACTGATTTTAAGCTCGTTCAGGGGACAGAGCTAGAAAAATATTTTGTTAAAGACAAAAGATATCAAGTTCATTCTGACTCATCTAACTCAAATTCAGGAGTACAGGTTTTATTTAACCACCCAATTTTACCTCTTTCTTTTCCAACATGGTAAGTCCCAGTTCTCAATTATGTCAACATAATTATTCGTTTGCTTTCTCTCACAGACACATCCTGTGTATATATGATTATGTATGTATATAAAGTGAAACACCAGAAGGAAATACGCCAAAATGTTAATATTAGTGGTATAAGGGATAGTGAGGGGTTTAACCTTTTCTTTAACTCTATTTATATATAACCCAAATTTCTACAATCAACAAGTATTACTGAAAATCAGAAAAGAAAAATATCTTATTTTAAAGATTCTGGTTGGTTCACTAATTTTCAAGTTCCCAAAACTACTGTTTCAGTGAATGTATAGAATTCTTTAAGGTATATTATGTAAACCCTACCTTTAGAACCTCAAAATTGTAACATAGCTTTCCATTGCTCCCCACAGCCCTCTCCTCCCCACATAAAAATAAAATTACGCACCTCTTTCACAGACATCGTTTCTTCTACTATAATCTCCATCTCTGTCCCAGGCTGAACATCACTTCCCACAGCAAAAAACAGGAACAGCTAAAATCAAGACAGATGTATGAATGCAATTTAATCTGAATTTGAAGATTCTATAAATGTATTATTGTTCCAAAAAAGAAAAGCCAATGGTCCATGAAATTTTAATAAAAACCTCAAATTAAGTAAAAGCAAGATGACATTGGGTAATTTAATGTTACAATTTAAACAAAAATCTCAACGACCTAGAAATGTAACATGCTTCATCACCCATGTTATTCTAATAATCTTTTCTCATGGATATTTATTCTACCTATGACCTCCATCTCTTTTTGAATCATTCCTCAAAGGGATGTGCAACTTTTTACATTGAAAGCATTAACTGTGTTTTCCTCTGAGTCATTTGATTGTGATTTTATTTTCTTTCCAGATATTCCATATATGGTAACTCCCAAGACCACAGGAAAAATGTAAATCTGATCTCTGTCAATGCAGTTCCTTCTAGCCCTACTTTTCCTTTCTAATTCAACCTCACTTGCTGTGTTTTTCCTCCTATCAGCCTGTTGTGTGCCACTATTTGCTAGAGCTCAGAGGAAGAACAAATTAAAGGAGAGGTGGCTAGGAGACTCATGAAGTAGATCCGGGAACCATGCGATCCTGTCAGGAGTCCAGTATACCATGACACAGAGTCCTAAGAGGAAGGAGAGTATTATGACTCTTGGACTCTAATGAAAGTTTATTAAATAGGTAGAGCTTCTGGCAAAGGTTGACCTGATGGTATTTGATACAGAAAATGAATACTGATAAAGACAAAGCTGCTGTGAGACTCATATTATTGCAGGGAACAATTAAGTCCAAAATCAACACACTGATTTCATTAAATCTGAAGTGCTGTTGGTTGTTACTCATTCCTTTATGTGCCACAAAGAAAGAGAAAACACCAGCTACAAGTGCAGGAAGCCACTGATTATAAGACTCACCCTAATCTCTTAGGTGTTAACATGTGGGAAAAAGAGAACAATTTAGAATTTGTGAAATATGCTGGTTGAAACTGGTGGCCACTCAACTTTAAAGATTCCCCCCATAACTGCAAAATTTTCACAGAAAAAGAACCTTACGAATATGCTTTGATGTAATATTCTGCTATTTAAACACAGAGCACTATATAGATGTATTCCTAATATGAAAGGTACTGTTATTTATTTCAGGAAAAAATAAAACTTTTACAAGAAACATTATTACTGCAATAGTTAAGGTATAAATTGTAAACTTAAGAACTAATCATGGCAAAGTTGATTTTGTTCTGCCAGGTGACCTCATGTTACCTGAGAAGAAGTCGGTGCCTTCCCAAAGCAGAGTCCCAAGGAACTCCCCATCTTCAATTCTGCTTCCTTCAAAGTATAACTGTCTGGCACTGAGAAGAATTTTGATAACATGATCAGTTATTAATTCCTACCTTTCTGGGAAAAATAATACACTGAAATCAGTGTTTCTTTGAAAATCAAGAATGTCAAGAAAGAAAAAAAATGAGCTGCACTCCATGCAAAAGGATTGCCCATATTATAGTTACGTTTGATATTCAATTTCCACACTCTAGACAATAACGCTAAAAAATAAGGGGAAGTTAGGAATGGTCTAGATTCTTAATAGCTATTGTTTACATTGCCTAAAACCTAGATATTCTGAAACAATTCATGAATGACGGTCCAGCTTCTTCCAAGTTTAAAGCTGTTACGGTGACCACCCACCAACAATTACACTAAACTAAGTCTAATGACAAAGGGGCAGTACAGAGGTAAGGACAGATTATTTCCTAACTGGTATCACAATAAAATTAGCAAAACAAATAAAAAATGGACAACAAATATAGAAAGCCATAACTAGGTCAAAACCAACTAAAATGAGGATCAGCAAATCAGGAAAGACAGGTGTTTTACTTTAGGAAACACACTGTTTAAAGTTTTGCTTAAGATTTTCTGCAACATATGAAGAAGACACCTGGATGGCAATATGTCCTATTAACTTCTAAAAAGTAATTAAAGAATATTAGGTATTAGAAACCATCAGTTAAAGCGTTAAGAAAGACAAATGGCATGTGCAGCTTTTGAGGGCTACCAAAATACTTACCTGGACAAAGAAGCTTCCCATTTCTATCAATAGGTCTTAAACAGCTATTCTCAGCTAGAAATAAAAAGAAGTTGGTTATTGCATCAAAGAAGACTAAAGAGATGCTTATGTGTTAATTAGCAGGAGCTACAACAAGCTAAAAAAACAAATAAACAAAAACCCCAACAACTAGAAAACCAGTACAGGCAGTCTTCACTTTGCACAGGAGCCCAGGGCTGTGACACGGCAAGCTCAGAAACAATGAGGAACATTATGATTGTTCTATGACCTTTAAACATTTTTTTTAAAGCTCTGTCAGTAATACATGTAATGGCGACATGAAAAAACCTAAAACATTTAAAACCGAAAGTAATATATGTATAGTGTCCTAAAAAAATAGTAAAACTAATACACTGTAATTTAAAATATTAGAAACATTGAGAACTGAAGTTTTTCTTTGTACAAATATCAAGAATATGTCAAACAGGGCTTGCTTTTTTCCTCACTGTAGAGCTTACAATGCAGAATGCCTTTTGTACCCGCTAGCGAATTGTAATACTTGAAATTTGGATCAGCTTCCAATATTTTATATTTTGTACTTTCAGTCTCATTAAGCATCTCCAAGAGCTCCTTTACTGTGAAGTTTTCTTTGCCAGTGTCCCTCCCTTGGGGATACCTTCATCTTTTCTGCCACAACCACTTTCCTCGCTTCTGCTGGTAAGTTCACGTTAAGTTTCTCTGGCTGCAAACCTAGAGTCTCTTGAATGACAGCAGCGCTAACATTCCTATGGTCAGCTATTTCTTCTGTTACTCCATATTCTCTGGTTTCTTTGCAGTGCTCTCATCTTTGCTGGGCAATTTGGTGATCCACTCTTGTGAAATATTGTGTGGGATTACCACTGGGAGAAAAGGAGGAAAGGAGGCCACTGTCTGTGGTGAAATGAGTGACACATGTGCAATCAACAATCACTGGCAGAATTTAAAGAGTGAAATGTGGTCACTGGTCATGATGCACATCTATTATTCATGTAGTGAATGTGGAATGAACAGCTAGTAGTAGAGTTAGTACTGATGCAATTACTTAGTATCTGGTGATAGCTGAAAATTTGAATCATGCTGCTAGGTAACTGACTTTGCATCATCAACTGTGGTAAATGAAACTCATGCATACTGGAACTATGCAGAGACTGCCTATATTTAAAATATGATGGGTGATTTTTATGCTTATTAAATGGATTGGGCCAGTGTGCCCTACTGAGGATGCAAAGATTCCTGCTTTGTGGGAAGGAACACACAGGTATTTAGTCCAAACAGATTTCTTACAAAGTCAGATGTGAAGTGAGGTTATTAGGAGGGGTGTGACCTTCTGAGAGGGCAAGAATGGCATGGCCCTTATTTTTTTGATTAGTGTTTACACTATGTTCGGTTCAAAGAGTTAGATATAAACATGCAACAACCAGCAGCAAGTAGATAATTTGCATCACTCCCCAAAATTCCCTCAAACTGCTCTGCTGTCAATCATCCATCCCTAATCCTGATCTGCTTCTGTCACTAAGACTTAGGTTTTGTTTTCTTTTACAAAAACTTCATAGCACTCTTTTGTGCCTAACTTCTTTTGCTTGCCACACTGTCTTTGAGATTCGCCCATGTTTCCCAAGTGGAGGTGGTTCGCTGCTTTTCCAGATGAGCAGCGCCCCACCGGGTGGGTACCCACTCTGCTCATCCCTTCACCTGGTCATGGACATTTGGGTTGTTTCCGGCTTTTTATTGTGAACATTTATGTACAATATTTGTAAGGCTGTATTAAATTTTGACTTTTCTTGGGTAAATATCTAGGGTACTGTGAGTAAATGTTCAAACTCACAAGAAACAAGCGAACTCCTCCCAAAGTGACTGCTTTTTACACTCCCACCAGCAGTACATGGGAGTTACAGTTGCACCACATCTTTGCTACCACTTGGCTTTGTCAGTACTTTGACCATTTTCCTGAGCGTATGGTGATGTTTCCTGTGGTTTCAGTTTGACAGCTAGTGACACTGAACATCTTTCTCTGTGCTTACTGGTCACTCCCAGGTAGGTCTTCTTTTGTAAAATGTCTTCCCATTTTGGCTTGGGTGTCTTCTGATTAGGTTGCCATGTTTTTTATATATCTTGAATGCAAGTCTATTGTCAAATACGTGTTTTACAATCTCCACCCCCTCCCCCCCCCCGATTTGTGGCTTGCCTTCTCAAGATCAGAAGTTTTACATTTTGATTATATCCAATTTTTTCTTTCATGATTTGTGCTTTTTGAGTCCCATCTAAAAAAGAATCTTTCCTTATGGTAAAAGTGACAAAGATTTTCTCATGTTTTCTTCCAGAAATATTATAGTTTTAGGTTTTAACATGTAGGTCTAGGATACAATTTTAAGTTAGTATTTTACATGATGTAAAGCAAAGCTAGAGATTCATTTTTGTATCATGGATATCCAATTGGTCTGGCACTATATGCTGAAATATACTCTCTTCCTCCATAGAAATACCTTAGCCCTTTTGTTGAAGGTCAACTGACTACATATATATATGTGTGTTTGCACCTATTTTAGGACATTCAATGCAGTTCCATTATAATAAATATTTTAGGCTTCAAAAATCACATGTAATCTCTGTTGCACATTTTTTTTTCTCAAAAGAGCCCTGTAAAAATGTAAAAACTATTCTTAGCCCACTTGCTGTACAGAAACAGGTTGTGGGCTACAGCATGCTACCCCTGTCCAATGGATCTGCTCTATGACAAGATACTGTCTTGATTACTTACATCTTCACAGTCAGTCTTGAAAATCAGGCAGTGTAACACTCCCAGCTTCAGTCCTTTTATTCCCCACCACCCCACACTGTTATGGGTACTTTGGGTTTTTCGTATTTCCATATAAATTTGTCCATTTTGGGTTGTAGGTGCATGAGTTTTCTTTGAATTATTTTTTGCATGCTCCTATACTTTTTTTAATTAAAAATCAAAACAAAATTAAACCCCAAACCCAAAAACAAATGTAAATGATTACCTAGTTCCTTCATTAACTTTAATTCCTTTATGGCTTTAATTCGAATATCAAACACCACCTAAAACAGAGAAATAAACTAATAACTCTGTATAAGCTGAAAACAATGACACCAAAGTGAAACTCATCAGTGTGTGCATACAGATTATGTGAGTCATTCACTGCCTGACACTTAGTTTTTTTGCCTTCTTGAAAAAAATTTCCTATCCCTGAAATTTTCTCTCTTCTACAAAGTCAAAGGCAAAAACTTAGATTATCTTTACAGTTAAATTTTTACCAAACTGATGTTAATTGGAACATAAAGCTACCAAAAACTAAAGAAAGATTTCTAGCTAGAAAGGCAACGGGCTGATAAATCATGACCTTTCTGATGAGAGCATGCAAACTGCAAGTAATCAAATTTCTCTGTGTCCAGAATGAATTCAGGACCAATAAGCTCAAATAATATAAAAATGTACAATACTAATCCAAGGGCACTGTTTAAAATACTTTCAGACTGTTTTCTGTCTTTTTTTTAGTTTAAGCTAACTGCCATTAGGGGATAAAACTGATGTCAGAGATCACTAACTCTACTCTACCTTGGTGCCCTACACTGTGCCAGAAGGAGTAGAGACTGAACTAATCAAGGATGTCAGCAGGCTCCCACTTAGGGTGAGCTTTAGTGCACTGGTCTACACTGTCCCCTCCTGTACCAACAAACAGGAGAGCACTTTAAGAAATTTTAATATTTATAAAAAATACTCTAATCTTTTAATGTTGTAAAAGAAAAAAAACTTAATGAATTGAGACTACATAAATATAAAAAGATGGTTCCTGGAAGAAGTTTGGGGAAACCAGTATCACAGTTCAAATGGAAAACTGAAGGACACCTGAGGCTTTATATGGAGCACAGAGTGTCATGTAGAGCAATCGAAGATAAACTAAGAAAAAAACCCCAAACACAACACAAAAACAACATTTATACCTATTTAAAAAAAAGAAAAAAACACTCTTGGGAACATTTTCTATTTATCAAAGCCAGAGGATTCCATGAATTAATTAAATAGGTAACTCCTACATTCTAATTCTAGGCTTTGGAGGAAAAATAAGGTTGCATATTTTCTTGAAATAGGCCAAGAGCTAGTATGGATAAAAAAGCAATAATCAAATGTTAAAAAGTTGATTTCTTGATTTAGAAGTCTGAGACAACTGTTCTTAAAGAATAAAGTACTGCTTTCTAAATAACATTGTTAACTAAAACACTGTCAACCAAACTTTAATTATAATCTACTCTACTCACTGTGTTAACAGTTGCTGATATTTTAACTTGCTTCTCTTCAGATTCTAATTCGCACAAATTTTTAACTTGGAGCCAGTCAATCTCATTCGTACTAGTGATCCACTTCCCTTGTCTGGTCAATAAACTGTAGGTTAAAAGACATTTAAAAAAAGTGTCTTTACACAGCACTTTTATGAATCAGAAAGGATCACAAAATTAATATTTTTTCTTAGGTGCCACTTCCAAAATGGTGCATGTTTTCCTTAATGTGGCTAATTAAAGTAAAGGTGGCCAAGTTCTAATGAGTTGGCTTTATGAAGGCTGACCATTTTTTTAGGGTGGTGTTAGACAGTATTCTACAGAGTCTATATTCAGGATTCCAAATCTTCTTTAACTTATGTAAATAATTTGTTGCCACATTTTTCAAAGATAACTGTTGTAACTGGAAATCAGTTGTTGACCTCTGCCTGCACACCGGAATCACCAGGGGAGCTTTAGAAGAGTACTTATGCCGCAAGCCCACCACAGGACTTAGATTTAGTTCAGTAACAGGACAGCCACGTACAGCTGCACAGACAAACAATGAATAAAAGTGCCACATTTAAGGGGTATCTTTCCCATCACATATATTGCATATGCATATATGTTGTAAGTGTTGTATTTTCATTATGGAATTTTATTTTATGATAACCAGGTGGCATACTGTCTTGTTCTAAAACATTTCTCACAGTAGAACTTAAAGTAAGTGTGACTTCTAATTCACACAGAGGCACTGAATGGGCTAGCAGAAGTCTTCTTTGGAAGTGTGTATCAGAGCCCTGAAACACAATTCTACGCTACTACAGTTATTCTACTCTGGGACACCCCTGAAGTTAACAGTCCTAAATACAGCAATGTTTTAAGCATGAAGACTACCTTAAAACAGTGAAAAACTAGACAATGATGAAAATGACTGAGGATGATACTAGCGAAAATAGCATTTCTTACACGCAAGCACTTTGTAAGCACTTAACTCTTTCAATCCTTAGAACTCTATGAAGTTGGTACAGATTATTATCCCCATTTTACAGAAGACACTGAGCAGAGACAGATGACAGCACTTGCCCATGGTCACACTGTTAGAAAGTGATAAAGTGGGAGACAAGCCCAGGCAGCTGGATCCAGAGTCCTTGCCCACTACACGTACCGTCTCACACAGGAGCACAGTTAGGTCGTCTTTAACATCAACACAGGCTATTTATTCTATAGCCACGAAATGAGGTTTATGAAGTCTACCAACAGGGTGGGGAAAAGAGAATATAAATATTTATAAAAAGACTTATTTGAACTCAGGAAGTCAGGAAAGCTGACAGTGACTGCCACTGAGTGGGTGGTACAGGGATCCTGTTCTGGGTCTCCTGTCTTCTGTATTTCTCAAATTTGATAAGTAGGTATTACTTTTTATAAATGAATGTATGATAAACTTTAAAATTAAGTAGATAAAATGGGGAAATAAATTTACCACCTGTCCTAGTGGTAAATATAACACAAGATAAACATAGCTCACAAGTGTTCTGCATCAGAGCCACCATTAACAATAATGCGGAGGCTCTGTAATCTAATATATTCACAGAACTGATTTATTGTTTGCAATCTTAAGCCCTGACTATATGGGAATTTGTGGGATTACAGTATATAATAACCTTGTACCCAGGAATGTACTGTAACAGACATGGATGACAAAAATGGAGAGAGGCAGCACCTAGGCTCACCCTGTGACCTATGGGAATTGAGGGTATAGTCATAAAAAGGACTATTATAAAAAACTGAATTGCCTTATAGAATTCTTGTGACAAAACTGGCTATGATCTTAATACCCTCCTTGTAAAAAATTTCAGGAACTTTTTTTGTGAGAATGTGCCTTCAGTTTTATAATAAGTATACCAATCAATTCATTTGATCAGATCCTGCTTTTCAGTCAATTAATCTAGATTATATCTTGTCTATACCTGTATTATTTAGTTACACATTTATCAAAAAAAAAATCATTACAATATCATCTTTTTCTCCAAGTTGCCTAACCTAGAACCTTCCTATTAACAATCTGTAGGACACAGTGTCTAGAAATAAGTGACGTTTAACTCTTATCATTAAAATAAAGCTTTTGAGTTTTAAGAGAGAGAACAGTAACTGAAATTACTTTAAACAGAATTCTCTCTCTTTGTAGAGAGTTACCTGTTATCCCCATTACTAGGATCCTGAATGAAAAGTGAGCTTCCATTTCTGAGACCTTGCTGTCTGAATGTCTTCTTCAAGTCTTCCTTGGGAATGACAGTCCAGTTCTCCTCACCTGCAGAGTCAGTACTGTTGATTAAGATGACACCTACTGGGATAGCTAAGGCTGTGAACACCGTGCTCACTTCCGCATTAGACGGGAAGACATGTGGGGATTCTACCAACTGCTGACACTTTTCTCCTTCACTGCTTGTTGCTATGTGAAGAATATTTAGAAGCAGAGGTTCACAGTCACTACCAGTTGGAATCTGGATTCCACCAACCTACAATAATAACAAGACAACCATCAGGATAGCTTATACTTGCCAAAATGAAGTCAACATAACATCGTAAAAGACTATTCTTATAGAACAATTCTCACTTTTTTTCTTTTCAAGCAAACTAAATTTTCACAAATGTCTTTTAAGTATCAGAAAAACTTTAGTTTTTCTTTTGAAATTTTCTCTTAACCATCTTTTATTTAAGAGAAATCTAGATTGGAGACAGATGTCCAAGACCTCAGTGGTGGCTGAAGCCTTGGAAATACATGAGAAGGCCCTCCAAGGACAGTCCACTGAGTGGGTGAGATGCTCCTCACCCTTTTCTTGACCTAGAAAAGTCACTCTCCTCCTGTAAGTCACCTCCATTCTCTAACTTGGTAGAGCTATTTGCCCCCTTCTGAATTCTCACAGGAAATATGCATAGGCCCCTACTCCAGCACTTGCATTAGTGAAATTACTTACACTGTGAATGCCTGAGGACAGACTATTTACCTTTGTATCTAGCATCTGACATATAGCCTGGCACAATGGAGCTGCTCCATAAATATCTCTTTAACATATAACTAACACTGATGGTACCTCAAATTTACTGGCTCTTTCAGCAGCTTTCTAATATCTAATTGCCTTCATATATAATAATGAATAAAATTTTATTTCAGTGACTTTTAAAAAATCCAAAACTATCATGAGTATTTCTTCAACACTTTTTTACCTCCACCCCATTCCATACAAAGATGTCTTCCCCATCAGTAATTTCAATTTCACACAATGTCAGGTCATCTCCTAGGAAGATGAGATTATCAGTGAGACCATTCATCATGATCATCAAAAACAATTTAACTAAACAGAGCTGTGACACTTAAATATTTGTTTGAAAAAGTATTTTCATTAAGGAAAATTAAGAAAAAGGCAGTAATTATGTTATGATTATATTAATATTTTATTTTTATCTTTGTTCCTTCCACCATACTCATTTTTTTTCTTTCATTGTATGTAAGCTTTTCCCCGTGTTACATAAGTTTTGTGAGCATGATTGCAGGGAAAAAGAGTTAATATAAAAGACCAATTGTAAACAGGAGCTGGGCTCAGGAAGCGAATGATCCTCACCCCACCATTAATGAGCTGTACGTCCTGCACACTTCAAGCCTCTCACCTCAGCTCTCTCGCTACCTCGGCACCTGGCACAGTGGAGTCCAAAGCAAACATTCCTGCTGCTACTGCTATTGCTGTTTTGTTGTTATTTAACAGAAGTAAATACTTTTAAACTCTCAAAGTACTCGTGCTACAAAGTCTGAAGCTGAGAGATGGGTAAAAAGTCAACCATATAAACAAGATTCTAATGGTTTCAAACCATTTTGCTCAAAAACTTGCGGTTATAAAAAAATTCCGAACTGTTTAAAAATTGTTTTGGCAGTGAGGTAGCCCTAATTTCAGAAAATATAAACATTTTCACATTAGCAAAAATTTACACATTATCATAAATTGGATACATTATAAATTGAATAAATTGTTTGAAAATCGACAATGTGATGATAATCTACATCATTACAAAAGAAGTAGGTAGGGGGAAAGACTGAAAGAACATTACAGATGAGCCCACAAAAATATAAAAATATAAAATGAGTCACTATGTTTTAATATTTATCTTACCATCAAGTGTCTGGTAAATGTGAAGTCCTGCTGGTACAGACTTTGCAACACTAAGAACCATATCTCCTTCCCAAAATTCTAACAGCTGTACAAACATTAACAAAAGAAAAGAGAACAATGAAAAGTAACATATATATCACATTTCCAGGTAAAGAAGAGCACTGTACAGATGTACATATACAGAGGATACAGGGAGAAAGCAAACAAATTTGCCCGTCCCTGCCCAATGCCACAACTGTGGTAAGAAGACATCACTCAGTGTTGTGTTAGTCCAATTTAATCTCATTAGTGGCTTGGCATACACCAAGAGCACAATGACTGTCTAAACAAATCTACTTAATTTATGGGGAGACTTTTTCTCAGAAGGCAGACTGATCAGCATGCCAAGCCAAGAATCTTTGCCCACAAAAGCAAAACTTAATTGTTGAATTAGCCCTGTTAAGGGAAAAGCGGCGCAGACTTCAGCGCACACTAAGCCTCCTTTCTTGAACGGCACGTCTCCCACTGCAAATCCAAAAAGTGCATGTAATAGATAAACAGGGATTTTTTTTTTTTAGTTTCTAGATCCAAGACTCTGGGGACTGTGGTAACTCTGCCAAAATAACATCACCCAACAACGTCAGTCTTATTTCACCTCTCTCCAAAGTACCACAAGATAGTTCTCTTAAAAAAATTTTTCATATTGACAAGTGATTAGTTATTTGTGTCACTCTCACAACCTACTGCCTGTTGCTTATTTCTGAAATAACAAAGGTATGTATTAAAGACCAAAAAGCAGACTAGAATGAATCTGAAACTTATGGAAGTGAATAAGATCTTTTCCACATGAAATGTCACCTTAGATAGGGTTAGATTCCCTAAGTCCACCTATATCAACACTGTCAGGACTGGTTTTGCTTTTAATGCAAAAGTTCAGAAATAGACAATTTTAGAAATCCTGATACGATCCAACATTTAAATATCATTCAAATGAACTAAAGTTAAAAAAGAAACTGGCCTGCTTTTCTTTGTACATGAGGAAAATAAAAAGAAAGCTAATTTTGGTAACTCATATGGTCTTCCAGAAACTTCATTTATTTCTGGGGGAAAAAAAAAGCTTACATTTTCTATTTCCCTTTTCCTTGATCAGAAAGTACTGTGGTGTGAAGACGTGTGATTAACAGGAAAGAAAGAGTAGGGAGACCAGGGCAGGAGTCCTGGTTTTACCAGTAATTATATGCCTGACTATGGGCAGATATTAGATCTCTTCAGATCCCAATTTCTTCAGCTTTAAAAGTGGGTCAGCTTGCCCTCATGAAGTTAAAGAACCAAATGATATAATTTACATGAAAGCGTTATAAAGGGCACTGTTATCATTAAAACACAACTGGATAAATTATTTGGAGGCAATGCTAACAATGTTTTTACTATAGACCAGTAGATATTTTTCTTCACTTAAAAATCTTACTAAAATGCTATTCTATACTGAAAGGTAGAAAAGCTAGTTGCTTTTATTGGTTGAGTAGTTCTTGGTTTTAGACAACATGCTTGTTTTTTCACTCCTTTTAAAAAACAATTTTCACTCATTTATTTTCCAGAAAAGGGACAACCTTATATTCTTTCTGTCCCCAAAATAAGCTATACCAGCCTTGCTTCTACCCCTGCAAACCTGCTGGCAGGACTGTGAGTGTCTCTCTTGGGAAGAAGAGCCTCTCTGACAGACCCCCAAGTAAGGAGAGAACATCTGGGCTATCTTTCTATGGAAGCAGCAGATGCAGGATTTTCTTAAGCAGCTTTGGAAAATAAATAGTTGTATTCTAAATAGGATTTTTGAAAAGGAGAATACAGGCTGAGATGGAACTTCTGTCTAAATTAAGTGGAAGCAAGGCTAAATTACCTGAAATATGGATTGTCGAAGATCTCCTAAGGTTTTTCTTTTATCGAAGGTCACATCCCATATGCTCTCTGTTTGAGAGACTATTGGGTGCAAAGCCCCATTAAAGAAATGATATTGAGGGCCCAGGTGGAGATGCAATTCAAAATTATTGTTTGTAGAATCACATTCTGCCCTTTAAAGAGGCATAAAAAATACGTAAATTCTATGTGTTTGTAAGAGACGCTTTCATCAAAAGCCAAAAACATAATATAAGTATTCTCCATTCCCCCTAATTATCATTAACATCCTTTTCTTCCATGCTCCAAAATAACTCACTTTATTTTCTCAATGAATAGCATAATTTCAGCTCTGCCACTGTGAATTCCAAGGAAAATGAGATTTAATGTACACTCGGTGATGTTACTCTCAATAAATACACTCAAAATCTTCCAATCCTGAGATTACAGTTATGAACAGCTAGCAACTTGCTTCTATAACTGTGTTAAGAGCCAGATTTACAAACTTCTATTTCATTCTAACTTTCAGTAGACCCCAGTGACTCTCCCATAAAATACTGAAGTCAGTCTCATGGTCTGCGTCTCTCTCCCCAGATCAAATATCCTCAACAGTGGCCTTGTGCTGGCTGCTCTTCTCTGAATCTGCTCAGCTGCCTCGAAGCACAGATCCCAACACTCTGATGCAGGCAGCCTGACTGATGAAGGGTTGGATGAGGCTATCACCACTGTTCAGGTACTTCAAATACAATTCTATTAATGCAGTCAGAGACAGCATTAGCTTTACTGATGATCACATTAAAAAACTTGGTGTTGGCTGACTAAATCCTGCTAGGCTATGTTTTGTTTTTATACCAACTGCTAATCCACAACACTCATGCAGGTTATATTTTGCACTTAAGATATTTTACTCTAAATTTTATTTTTAGTGTCTTGACTTTTGTTGAGATTTCCTTTGATAGTGGTCTGCCTTCAGTCTACCTATTTTTCTCCACAGCTTCAAGTCAATGATAGAAATACTGAACATGTTGTTACATAACCAGCCCCTTGGGTCTACAAAGATACTGTGGGAACACCCATTTCCCTAACCTGATAGCCCACCAACCCTGTAAGAGAACAGATAAAGAACCATCTCTTTAGAGTCCAAGGTTAGACCTCAAAAGAGAATGTTGAGATCATCAATCAAGTTCTCACAAACCATCCCTTTAATAATCCACTATAGGTTCTGCCCAAGACTGACATTAAGCCCAGTAGTTTGTAGGATCCACATTTCCTGCCTTTTGCCCACCTCTGCTCTTCTGCCTCTACCTGCCAGTTCTCCAGGGCTACTTAAACATAAGGGGTGATTCTCACAGCAGGCTCTCCTTGTACCAAGGGAATCACCTGACAAGCCAGGATACAATTCATTTAGCACAACTGTGCATTTACTGATTTCTCTAGTTTTCTTAAGCTTCAATCCCTACTTAGCAATGGCGATTTATATGACAGTACATCTTTCAATCTCACAGATAAGGCTAATTTTGAAGTAAAAGATACTCTCACTATAAAAATTCAGCAGCTAAACAGACACTGGCATTAACTAGTGGACTTTTTTCCTTTTTAATTTTCATTATTAAACTTGTGACCTAAATTAGATCATCATTCTCCAGAAAAAACACTGAAATTCTAAGTAAGTTAAAATTACCTTTTTGCTTGCAGTTCAATGTTGGCTGCATCCATTTCATTCAGCAAATGATATGGAACCCTGTATCTTGGATTAGCCTGAGCTGTGAACAAAACTTTTCATTAACTTGTGCTGACTAAAATATGAAATATGGTTGCTGAAGAGTACCATGCAAAGCTAGAAAGGACTATTGTGCTGGGCACTGAGACAGCTTCTGTTAGCTATCTGTGTGACTACTAGTTTCCTCTGGATCTCAGCTTTCCCATCCGAGAAATGGAAACATTAGAATAAATGAAAGGTAAACATTCTTTAAGCCAAGCTAGAATTCCATTTCTTCAATTGTCTTTAAATACACTTTTTAAAAAGAACACCCTCTATTTTCTTCCTGTTAACAAATAATAATACTTGGTCACTGTAAAAATTCTGGAAATTATTTTTTTAAATGTAAAATAGATTACTGCTAAAATTTGGTATATATACTTGTGGGGTTTTTTTTCCCCTTTATCTACACAAGTGTGTCTGTGTACACACATACACATACACACACGCTTACTTAATGCAACTTAGATTGTATTCCAAATTTGTAACATGGTTTTTCATTTTATATATAGTGAGCATTTTTCTAAAGCTTTAATGATTGCATAGTAGTCCATTCTATAAATAGCATTATCTAAACAATCTTCTATTAGATAGGTGATTTCTAGTTAGTCTTTATTATAAAACAATGGGGGTAACAAACATCTTTGACCATAAATATTTATACACAACTCTGATTATTTCAAGGCAAATTTGTAGAAGGAGAATTACTGGTTTAAGGTTTTAAGATGCATACAGCCAAATCAGTTGTATTACTTTATATGCCTACCAGCTGCAGAGGAAATACCAACTGTTGAGAACCAGATTAATAGAAATATTTGACTTGTAGGAAAAACATGGCATCACACTGCTGTTTCATTTTGGGTTTTTTGATTATGGGTTGGGTTGAAAGAATCTTTTTTTCTTTTTTGCACTTCACCGGTTATTACTGTTCCTTCTTTTGTGCATCACTTATTTACATCATTTTCCTAATTTACTACTAAGCACACTGTGATATATGTAAGAGCCCTCTGCAGATGTAAGAAATAAAACTCATATACTTTGCTGTTTTCCACTAGCTTGTCATTTTCCTTTTAATACTGTTAAAGGTTTCTATCACTTTTCCTTGATTTTTTCTTTCTTTGCTTTTAAGCTCAGAAAGGTCTTCTATACCTTATGATCAGAAAAATATTTATATTTTGTACATTTTAAGGTTCCTTTTTTACATAAACACTAAGGGAATTATAATTTCATACAAGTGATTAGCAACTAATCAACTTCCCAGTTGTATTTATTGAGGAGAGGTCACTTTTCTTGTACTCCTACCTTACATGAAAAGCTACCTTTTCATGGATTAATATCCTGAAAATACTTAGATCAATTTCTATTCTTATTGCTCTATGTCAATGACCTGTCCACCTCTTTGCATTAGCACTAAATTTTTACAGATACAGTAAATTTTCCTTCATTAGTCCCTTCTTTGATTTGCATCAATTTATCTCTGAATTTTAGAATCATTTTGCCAAGTTCCATCCCTTCATCCTCCAAAATGTTTATCAAGATTTTCGCTGGACCTTTATTCAATTCCTAACCTAACTGGAGAACTGTCATTTAGTACATGCTCCAATTATTACATACTAAAATTCAATTCAGGGAAAAAGACATTACCTGAAGACATTCTTTTTCTGTTAATAGTTCTATGACTGTGAATTTTGCTCACAGTATATTATCAGAACCATTACCATACCTTTATCCCCTCAGAAAAATACAGAGCCCTTTCTGGTAAAAAGAATAGGTAATGTAACTGTTTCAGATTCAGAAAGTTAATTAATTTCCTTTGATTCACATGCAGATTAGTAACTGATTTATTCTTATTCTTTATAAAAAGAACACTATTCTTATTCCCTAAGGATGGTATCATCTCTAATCCATAGCTATCTCAGTCTAAAGAGTTTTCCTAGTTAGGTTTTACTTCTGAGTAGACTTTGGGAAGTGATCAAAAAGTCTTATAGACTGATTTATGTTAGTGGCTTCAGTAAAAATGTATCATTGTGGGTCTCAATGATGAGCTCTCTTAGAAGGTTCAACAAAGACTGCTTCAAAGATATTTCAATTACTAGAGAACACATTACCTTGAGGGAAAGGAAAATGATCACATTAAAAAACTTGGTGCTGGCTGACTAATGAAAGGAAAATGAAAGGCCACATGAAAATAAGACCTAGGCCACTTACGACTCAAAGACAACACATGGCTGGAAGACAGAGCCACAGATGAGCACAGGTCAACCAAATGCAAGGTTGCCCACAAAACAAGAAAACATTATATAAGCCAGGAAAAGCCAATTCTGAAAACCTAACTATGGCTTCAAATTATTAGAGGAGAAAAAAATTAAATAGAAATGTTCAATTTTTATAATAGGACATCGGATTTCTTTTGGCAAAATATATTTCTTACTGTTAGCTTGAAAATATTTTAAAATGCTCCAAGAGTAAACTTTCTTTTAAAAGGGTAAAAATTCAAATAGCATTCAACTTAAATAAATAGGAACACTTTTCTTTCCATACCTTCAGGGGGTCTCTGCAACCGGGATTTCCGATAAAACAACATGTAGGCACTTTCTTTACCCTGAAATTGCTGTTCAATATCCTTTTCCTTGATTGGAAGGACTTTGGAATCATTTATATCAAACCAGTGGGGACAGGAGGTGCTATTATTTAGTCCTGGGGATTCTGGAGTAAGTATCTTGAAAATTTGTTGATCATCTCTTTGGAAATCAGACTCAGCCTGAAGAGAACAGTTCTTCAATAGACTAACCACACTTTCATTTGAACTCAGTAGAAATATCTGAGAATGAAGCTGTAAGAACTATACAGAAAAACAAAAAATATTAGGTTAATAAAGAGTTTTTTAATGAGACATGATTAAAAAAACTTTATCTTCCTTTCTGTGATTTAGATATTTTAGCTTTACTTTTATTCTTGCCCTGGCCAGCTAGGAAGGAAAAAATCCATTTGGACTGTAAAAAAACATTTAATAAACATCAGAGTGTTCTCTGTTAAATGCTCTAATAGTTAGATCAAGAGAATGTTGCCATGCTACAATCTAACATGTATTTTAATGATACCTCAATAATGCTGTTTAAAAATAGTACTCTACTGAAACACATTAGATGGAACAAGAACACTTCTGAAATGTTTAAAATAATCTAAATAAAGCACAAAACAAAGGCAGTCACACAGTGAAGCACCACAGAAGATAATTTCAAACCAGTAACTCAGACAAGCTCTTGTTAGGATAAAGTAATAATTATAAATCTAAATTATCACTTAATATTAACTAAATTGAATGCTGTTCTAGAAGCTGACAGGTTAGCTCGGGAAATCAAAGCGTAGAAAGACTTAAGTCACAATCCTAAAGACTACTTCTCCAGTTCTTCTAGCTAAAGGTTTAGGAAGAAAAAAATTTCCCCTCCCCATTGCTTTTCCCACATTTGCATTCTCCACTCTGCTCCTCTCTTCCTCTAATCTCTGTGCAGCCTTGCATCTCCTTTGCTCTCTACTTTATATAAAAATCACTTGGGAGGTATGTGTAACATTTGCCTCGGTCATCAACTAAAATGGATATGTGATTTTTTTCATTTTCCTTTTGGAAAGAGAATAACATGGTAATGTCAACTCTAATCAAAAGTACTATTTTATCACAAGTGGAGAGGCATAGGGTATACGACCCAAAGACAATATTGTTAACACTGTGTATAATCGATGGTAAAATAGTTTTGTAGCTGATCTGTTTCAGGTACAATAAAATACCAAAATCTAAAACCTTTGAGTATTGAACTTTCTGTATGGCCAATTTTTTCTTTGTTTGATAGTTGAGTATTAACTCTTTTAAGTGTCAAACTTCAGTGCAGTCTGATTCCAGTAATGGCAGAGAACTTTTACTGGGCTAAATCTCCTGATAAAATGATAAACTTTTAACAAAATAATGAAAACAACTGTTTGGAGAATAATCACAGGCAGGCATAAAGTAGAGGGGATGGAATCCTCCAAAAGAGGGAAGCAAATGAGGTGAATTCTACATTAATCCACCACTTCCTAGTTTGTAGCAGTGCTTAGTGGAAGAGAATTCAAGCAAAAGGCAGGAATCTTATTGGGCTGAGGACACAGAATTTGAGAATGCCAGAGAGGCTAGCAAGTGAAAGAGAAAATCCCATAAAAGAGCCCTAAATCTAGGTCATATCCCCTTCAAATCCTTGGGTGACTTCTGAATGGTACATGGACAGCCCAAGACCCAAGGAACACCACAGAAAGCAACAACTGGGAGGTTCCAGATCTAAACAGAGATCCTAGCACCCTGCTGCCAGGTAGAAAGAGTGTAGAATTGAAGTCCTGCCAAATCAGAGGTATATGATGAATACCTTAAGCATTCCATTGATAATGCAGACAGGCCATTCTGTAGATCAGGTGCTGACAAACTTTTCTGTAAAGCTTTATGGGCTAAGAGACAAACTTGAGGACATTATGTAGGTATCCATATAACTTTCAAAAAGTAACTATTTAAAAAATGAAAAAACAGTTCTTAGCTTGGGGCTGTACAAAAAACAGGCTGCAAGCCATATTTTGCCAATGGGCCATAGTTTGCTAACCTCTGCCTTAAGAGGCAGGACCATGCACGCCCCAGAACTAAGAGCTATTCCCTAGGACTAACAGCAAAACTGCAATCAACCCACCCCACTGAAGCCTGAAATGGAGCTTCCATAGGATCAAGGTGATTCAAAGGTAATTTAAGGGCCTGTTAGAACATAATAAAACCCACAGTCACAACACATCAATCATAATGTCCAGAAGGCAATATGAGATTATATGACATATGAAGAAACAGAACAGTGTGATAACCAGGACAATGTGAAACATAACCAAGAGATGATACAGTAAATTCACACAAGAGAAAAAGTTAATAGAAACAGACTCAGAAGTGATCTAGATCATATAATAGCAAACTGCTATTAAAAACATGGTAACTTATAGGAAAGGATGGGAAGAGTGGGTTAGATGGGGAAATTCAACAGTGAAATGGACACTCTAAATAAAGAGCTAAGGGGAAACTCTACAGCTGAAACACACAGTATCCGAAACCAAAAGTTCACTGGTTGGGCTTGACAGAAAAGAGAACCAATGAACTTGAAGACAGATCAATGGAAATAATCCAAATTGAAAGAGAGGGCAAAAGAAAAAGAAAAAAAACCCAGAATATCTATGATCTGTTTGGAAATACTGAATGGCCTAATATGTATGGTGCTATCATCCTAGATGGATAAGAGATAATGGGTCAGAAAAAAATCAAAGATTAATGGCCAAAATGGAAGAAAGACTTTGAGTTACAGAAATAAAAAAACTTAACAAAAACAAAACGAATAAACACAAAGAATGCCATACACTGAAACACATTACTGTTATACTGCTAAAAAGCGAAGATAAATTCTTAAAGCAGAGAAAAAGACACAATACATTTAAGTGACACCGACTTCTAAGCCAAAATAATGGAAGCCAGAACATAATGGAATGACACTTTCAAAGTGCTGAAAGAAAAAAAAAAACTATTAACCTAGAATTCTATATCCAGCAAAAATATTTTTAAAAAATGAAGGCAAAATAGGAATTCAAGATGGTGGCATGAGAGGTGAGATGGAGAGCTCCTCCCAAAACCACAAACAGTACAAAAATATAGTTAATTAATACAACTAACCTTAAAACAGCAACAACAAAGAAGGCTGAACCAGACTGCAAACAGACCTCACGAACAGAGCAGACCTCACGAAACAGGGTAATGAAGAAAAGCCTTAATCTGGCGGGACCCAAGCCCTTCCCCCACCCCAGCTCACCGGCGGGAGGAAGAGAAATGGAGGGGGGAGGGGGTGGAAGACTGGGACTGCTGGACACCCAGCCCTGGAGATTGGCTTTGTGAGCAGAATCCTATAGTGTGTGGTGCTCTGGACGTTGGGAAGCTCAGATGGGCAGAGTGCTTGAGAAATTGACATTCCGGCTGTTTGTGGAGGAGGGGATCCATACCCGGCTGCTCTGTGTCAGAGGAAAGGCAGGCGGTCTGAGAGGCTTCCAAGCAGCTAGAGGGCTGCTGAAGGGGCAGAGTTTGCATGGAGCTTGCTGTGCGGGAGAAGGGAGAGCTGGACAAGGTTCTCTGGGTGTGCTCTGCCCAGCTGGTTGGGAACTTTGGGGAGCTTCAGGTGCTCCATTCCCAGCTGCTTACTCAGCTCTGAGGCCCCCCACTGTGACACACAGCCTGCCGATCCTTCCTACTGGCCTGCCAGGCACCTGCTGGCAAACCCACAATCACTGAGCAAGCATCAGGCCAGCCAGAGGGAGGCCCTGCCTACAACAGCTAGAGACACAAAGCACAGAGGCCTACACGTGTATGCTTGGCCCACTGGCTCTGACACTGGAGACAGGCACCGCAGACGGGAAGCAGGAAACAGATCTTTCCTCCCCCCAGGCACCAGCTCCGCTCCCCTATGACCCCCCACCTCACTCTAGGGGCTGAGCAGCTCCAGAAACTGGAGTTTCTGCACACTAGTGGGCACCACACAGAAATATGAAATGACAAAAGAACACGGTCCAGACCAAAATCTCACAAACCCCAGAAAGAGGGCCAAATGAAACCGAACTCACCAATCTTCCTGAGAGTTCAAAATAAAAATTATAAACATGCTTATCGAGGTACAGAAAAATATTCAAGAACTCAGGAACGAATTTAAGTTAGAGATTCAATTGTTAAGAAATTCCATATCTGAAATTAAACATACAATGGAGGTATTTAAAAGCAGATTAGATGTGGTAGAAGAGACAGTAAATGGAATAGATATTAGAGGAGAGGAATACAAAGAAGCTGAGGCACAGAAAGAAAAAAGGATCTCTAACAATGAAAGAATATTGAGAGAACTGTGTGACCAATCCAAATGCAACAATATTCGCATCATAGGGGTACCAGAAGAAGAAGAGAGAAAAAGGGATAGAAAGTGTCATTGAGGAGGTAATTGCTGAAAACTTCCCCAAACTAGGAAAGGAGATAGTCTCTCAAGCCATGGAGACACACAGATCTCCCAACACAAGGGACCGAAGGAAGACAACATCAAGACATATAATAATTAAAATGGCAAAGATCAAGGATAAAGACAGACTTTTAAAAGCAGCCAGAGAGAGAAATAAGATCACATACAAAGGAAAACCCAGCAGGCTATCATCAGACTTCTCAAAAGAAACCTTACAGGTCAGAAGGGAATG
Source organism: Smutsia gigantea (assembly GCA_032199065.1). NCBI lineage: Eukaryota > Metazoa > Chordata > Mammalia > Pholidota > Manidae > Smutsia > Smutsia gigantea. The sequence goes on from JAVSCE010002028.1 coordinate 51,912, forward strand.
GCATGATATATGTAATGCAATGAAGCAGAAGGGCCTTGAACCAAGAATACTTTACCCGGCAAGGTTATCATTTAAATTTGAAGGAGGGATTAAACAATTTCGAGCAAAGCAAAAGCTGAGAGAATTTACCTCCCACAAACCATCTCTACAGTGCATTTTGGAGGGACTCCTATAGATGGAAGTATTCCTAAGGCTAAACAGATGTTACCCAAGGTAAGACAAAGAGTACAGAATATGATTCATAACATACAAAGAATGGAGGAGGAAGAAAAAGGAGGAAAAAAAGAAAAGAATCTTTAGGTTGTGTTTCTAATAGTATATGAAATAAGTTAAATTAGACTGTTAGATAGTAAGGGAATTGCTCTTGAACCTTTGGTAACCAAAAATGTAAAGCTGTGATGGCAATAAGTACATACCTATCAATCACCCTAAATGTAAATGGTCTGAATGCACCAATCAAAAGTCACAGAGTTACTGAATGGATAAAAAAACAAGACCAATCTAATATGCTGCCTACAAGAGACTCACGTTAAACCCAAAGACATACACAGACCGAAAGTAAAGCTATGGAAAAATATATTTCATGCAACTAATAGTGAGAAAAAAGCAACAAAAACAAATGTTGGCCAGGATGTGGAGAAAGGGGAACCCTCCTACACTGCTGGTGGGAATGCAAATTAGTTCAACCATTGTGGAAAGCAGTATGGAGGTTCCTCAAAAAACTCAAATAGAAATACCATTTGACTCAGGAATTCCACTCCTAGGAATTTACCCTAAGAATGCAGCAGCCCAGTTTCAAAAAGACAGATGCACCCCTATGTTTATCACAGCACTATTTACAATAGCCAAGAAATGGAAGCAACCTAAGTGTCCATCAGTAGATGAATGGATAAAGAAGATGTGGTACATATACACAATGGACTATTATTCAGCCCTAAGAAGAAAACAAATCCTACCATTTGCAACAACATGGATGGAGCTAGAAGTATTATGCTGAGTGAAATAAGTCAGGCGGAGAAAGACAAGTATCAGATGATTTCATTCATATGTGGAGCATAAGAGCAAAGAAAAAAACTGAAAGAACAAAACAGCAGCAGACTCACAGAACCCGAGAATGGACTAACAGTTACCAAAGGGAAAGGGACTGGGTACGATGGGTGGGAAGGGTGGGACAAGGGGGCAAAGGGTCATTACAATTAGCAGACACAATGTTGGGAGGGCTGCAGACAAAACAGACTTCAAAACAAAGAAAGTGACAAGAGACAAAGAAGGACATTATATAATGATAAAGGGGTCAGTCCAACAAGAGGATATAACTATTATAAATATCTATGCACCAAACACAGGATCACCTACATATGTGAAACAAATACTAACAGAATTAAAGGGGGAAATAGAATGCAATGCATTCATTTTAGGAGACTTCAACACACCACTCACTCCAAAGGACAGATCAACCAGACAGAAAATAAGCAAAGAGACAGAGGCACTGAACAACATATTAGCACAGATGGACCTAACAGACATCTACAGAACACTCCATCCAAAAGCAACAGGAAACACATTCTTCTCAAGTGCACATGGAACATTTTCAAGAATAGATCATATATTAGGCCACACAAAAAACCTCAGTAAATTAAAAAAGATTGAAATTGTACCAACCAGCTTCTCAGTTCACAAAGGTAGGAAACTAGAAATAAATTAAACAAAGAAAATGAAAAAGCCCACAAACACATGGAGGCTTAATAACATGCTCCTAAATAATCAATGCATCAATGACCAAATAAAAACAGATCAAGCAATATATGGAGACAAATGACAACAATAATTCAACACCACAAAATCTGTGGGATGCAGTGAAGGCCATGCTAAGAGGGAAATATATTGCAATACAGGCCTACCTCAGGAAAGAAGAACAATCCCAAAAGAACAGTCTAAACTCACAATTAATGAAACTAGAAAAGGAAGAACAAATGAGGCCCAAAGTCAGTAGAAGGAGGGATATAATAAACATTAAAGCAGAAAAAAATAAAATTGAGAAGAATAAAACAATAGAAAGAATCAGTGAAAGCAGGAGCTGGTTGTTTGAGAAAATAAACAAAATAGATAAACCCCTAGCCAGACTTATCAAGAAAAAAAGATAGTCTACACACATAAACAGAATCAGAAATGAGAAAGGAAAAATCACTATGGACACCACAGAAATACAAAGAATTATGAGAGAATACTATGAAAAATTATATGCTAACAACTGGATAACCTAGAAGAAATGGACAACTTTTGAGAAAAATACAACCTTCCAAGGCTGACCCAGGAAGAAACAGAAAATCAGAATAGACCAATTACCAGCAAAGAAATTGAATTGGTAATCAAAAAAACTACCTAAGAACAAAATGCCCGGACTTGATGGTTTCACTGCTGAATTTTATCAAACATTTAGTGAAGACCTAATACCCACCCTCATTAAAGTTTTCGAAAAAGTAGAAGAGGAGGGAATACTCCCAAACTCATTCTACGAGGCCAACATCACTTTAATACCAAAATTTGGCAAAGACACCACAAAAAAAGAAAATTACAGACCAATATCCCTGATGAACATGGATGCAAAAATACTCAACAAAATATTAGCAAACAGAATTCAAAAATACATAAAAAAGATCATCCATCATGATCAAGTGGGATTCATCCCAAGGATGCAAGGATGGTACAACATTCGAAAATCCATCAATATCATCCACAACATCAACAAAAAGAAGGACAAAAACCACATGATCATCTCCATACGTGCTGAAAAAGCATTTGAAAAAATTCAACATCCATTCATGATAAAAACTCTCAACAAAATGGGGATAGAGGGCAAGTACCTCAACATAATAAAGGCCATATATGACAAACCCACAGCCAACATTATACTTAACAGTGAGATGCTGAAAGCTTTTCCCTTAAGATCGGGAACAAGATAAGGATTCCCACTCTCCCCTTTTATTCATCACAGTTCCGGAGGTGCTAGCCACGGCAATCAGACAACACAAAGAAATAAAAGGCATCCAGATCGGCAAGGAAGAACTCAAACTGTCTCTGTTTGCAGATGACATGATATTGTACATTAAACACCCTAAAGAATCCACTCCAAAATTATTAGATCTAATATCTGAATTCAGCAAAGTTGCGGGATACAAAATTAATACACAGAAATTTGTGGCTCTCCTATACACTAACGATGAACTAGCAGAAAGAGAAATCAGAAAAACAATTCCATTCACAACTGCATCCAAAAGAATAAAATACCTAGGAATAAACCTAACCAAGGAAGTGAAAGACCTATACTCTGAAAACTACAAGACACTCAGAGAGAAATTAAAGATACCAATAAATGGAAACACATCTTGTGCTCATGGACAGGAAGAATTAATATTCTCAAAATGGCCATCCTGCCTAAAGCAATCTACACATTCAATGCAAGTCCTATCAAAATACCAACAGTATTCTTCAATGAACTAGAGCAAATAGTTCTAAAATTCATATGGAACCACAAAAGACCCCGAATAACCAAAGCAATCCTGAGAAGGAAGAATAAGGCAGGGGGAATTATGCTCCCTGACTTCAAGCTCTACTACAAAGCTACAGTAATCAAGACAATTTGGTACTGGCACAAGAACAGACCCATAGACCAGTGGAACAGAATAGAGAGCCCAGATATAAACCCAAGCATATATGGTCAATTAATATACGATAAGGAGCCATGGATATACAATGGGGAAATGACAGCCTCTTCAACAGCTGGTGTTGGAAAAACTGGACAGCTATATGTAAGAGAATGTAACTGAATTACTGTCTAACCTCATACACAAAAGTAAACTCAAAGTGGATCAAAGACCTGACTGTAAGTCATGAAACAATATAACTCTTAGAAAAAAATATAGGCAAAAATCTGTTGGACATAAACATGAGCAACTTTTTCATGAACATATCTCCCCGGGCAAGGGAAACAAAAGCAAAAATGAATAAGTGGGACTATATCAAACTAAAAAGCTTCTTTACATCAAAGGACTCCATCAGTAGAACAAAAAGACATTCTACAGTATGTGAGAATATATTCATAAATGACATAGCTGATAAGGGGTTGACACCCAAAATATATAAAGACCTCACGCACCTCAACAAATGAAAAGCAAATAAGCCAATTAAAAAATGGGCAGAGGTGCTGAATAGACATTTCTCCAAAGAGGAAATTCAGATGGCTAACAGACACATAAAAAGATGATCCACATCGTTAATCATCAGAGAAATGCAAATTAAAACCACAATGAGATATCACCTCACAGCAGTTAGGATGGCCAACATCCAAAAGACAAGCAACAACAAATGTTGGCGAGGATGTGGAGAAAAGGGAACCCTCCTACACTGCTGGTGGGAATATAAACTAGTTCAACCATTGTGGAAAGTAATATGGAGATTACTCAAAAAACTCAAAATAGAAATACCATTTGACCCAGGAATTCCACTCCTAGGAATTTACCCTAAGAATGCAGCAGCCCAGTTTGAAAAAGACACATGCACCCCTATGTTTATTGCAGCACTATTTACAGTAGCCAAGAAATGGAAGCAACCTAAGTGTCCATCAGTAGATGAATGGATAAAGAAGATGTGGTACATATACACAAGGGAAAGGGACTGGGGAGGATGAGTGGGAAGGGAGGGTTAAGGGGGTAAAAGGGGCATTATGATTAGCACATGTAATGCGGGGGGGGGTGCACAGGGAAGGCAGTATTTATAGAGAAGACAAGTAATGATTCTATAGCATCTTACTATGCTGATGGACAGTGACTGTAGTGGGGTATGTGGGAGGGACTTGATAATAGGGGGTCTAGTAACCATAATGTTGTTCATGTGATTGTACATTAACGATACCAAAAAAAAAAAAGAAGTATTTAAGAACAACTGAGTCTTCCGGGAAGATGGCGGTGTGAGCAGGGCGGCAGAAATCTCCTCCCAAAACTATATAAATCTTCGAAAATACAGCAAATACAACTATTCCTAAAAGAGAGACCAGAGCACACAGGAAAGTGCACAGCATGCAGCCACACCCGGGAGGACTCAGCACCCCGCGAGGCGGGTGAGATACAGAGCCGCAACCCGGCGGGACCCGAGCACTCACCCAGCCCAGCGCGCTGGCGGGAGGAGAGGATTCGGAGCCGGGAGGGAGTGGAAGAGCAGGTCTGCGAAATAACCAACCAGCCTCGGTGGTCTATGCCGGGAGCGCTGACACACATCACGCGGTGCATCGGACATTGGACAGGCAGAAGGTGCAGGTTTTGAGCCGGGAACGCGCTGCGACCATGCAGCCAGCGCCCCGGGACAAGAGAAAAGCACGCATGCCATTTGTAGCGGTCTCGGAGAGAAGGGGGGCTCAGCGAGGGAACACCATCGCCCCTGCAGGCTGGAAGTCCTGGGGAACTTCGGTCCCCTTTGCTGGTAACAGAGAGAAGGGAGCAGCCACGCTGGAACTTTATACAGAAAACAATAGCCTCTCATTCGTTCCTGCCCAGGCCAGACCTACAAAAAAGTGGTGCGGCCACGGCTGCGGATTAGTGGAGCAACAGCGACACCTACAGCACGCTTAGAGAATCCACTCGAGCCTTAAAGAGCCCAGCTGACATACGTGGCACCTACCAGCGACCACTCCTATCAACATGACAAGACAGAGGAACATGATATAGACAAAAATCACCAAGACCCAGACAACAACACCTGAGAAGGAAACTGAAGGGATTGAAATGCAGAATCTTCCTGAAAGAGAATTCAGAATAAAAGTCATAACCATGCTGATGGATCTACAGAGAAATACGCAAGAGCTAAGGGAGGAAGCGAGGGAAGTCAGGAAAGATAATGCAGAAATGAGACAAGCCATCGACGGGCTCAGCAGCAGACTGGACGAGATGCAAGAGACTGTTAATGCAATAGAAATCAGAGAACAGGAACACACAGCAGCTGAGGCAGAGAGAGATAAAAGGATCTCTAGGAATGAAAGAATATTAAGAGAACTGTGTGACCAATCCAAACGGAACAATATTCGCATTATAGGAGTACCAGGGGAAGGAGAGAGAAAAAGGGACAGAAAGTGTCTTTGAAGAAATAATTGCTGAAAACTTCCCTATGCTGGGGAAGGAAATAGTCTCGCATCCCATGGAAGCCCACAGATTTCCTTACATAAGGGACACCAGGAAGACAACACCAAGACACATAATAATTAAAATGGCAAAGATCAAAGATAAGGACAGAGTATTAAAGGCAGCTAGAGAAAGAAAAAAGATCACCTTTAAAGGAAAACCCATCAGACTAACATCAGACTTCTCAACAGAAACCTTACAGGCTAGAAGAGAATGGCATGATATATTTAACGCAATGAAACAGAAGGGCCTCGAACCAAGAATATTGTATCCAGCACGATTATCATTTAAATATGACAGAGGGATTAAACAATTTCTAGACAAGCAAAAACTGAGAGAAATTGCATCCCATAAACCACCTCTATAGGACATCTTAAAGGAACTGCTCTAGAGGGAAGCACTCCTAAGGCTAAAAAGCTGTCACAAGAGAAAATAAAATCATAGCAAAGAAAGAAGACCATCCAAACACCAACTAAAGGCAAAGAATAAAACACCTAGTATAGAAAGAATGGAGGAGGAAGAATAAGAAGAGAGAGAAATAAAGAAACATCAGACGGTGTTTACAATAACTTAACAAGAAAGTTAAGTTAGATTGTTAGATAGTTAAGAAGCAACCCCTGAACCTTTGGTAACCACGAATCTAAAACCAGCAATGGCAATAAGTACATACCTATCAATAATCACCCTAAATGTAAATGGACTGAATGCACCAATCAAAAGACACAGAGTAACAGAATGGATAAAAAAGCAAGACCCATCTATATGCTGCCTACAAGAACTCACCTCAAATCCAAAGAAATACACAGACTAAAAGTGAAGGGATGGAAAAAGATATTTCATGCAAACAAGGAGAAAAAAGCAGGTGTTGCAGTACTTGTATCAGACAAAATAGACTTCAAAATGAAGAAAGTAGCAAGAGATAAAGAAGGACATTACATAATGATAAAGGGGTCAGTCCAACAAGAGTATATAACCATTATAAATATATATGCACCCAACACAGGTGCGCCAGCATATGTGAAGCAAATACTAACAGAATTAAAGGAGGAAACAGACAGCAATGCATTCATTTTAGGTGACTTCAACACAACACTCACTCCAAAGGACAGATCAACCAGACAGAAAATAAGTAAAGACACAGAGGCACTGAACAACACACTAGAACAGATGGACCTAACAGACAACTACAGAACTCTACACCCAAAAGGAACAGGATACATATTCTTCTCAAATGCACATGGAACATTTTCCAGAATAGACCACATACTAGGCCACAAAAAGAACCTCAGTAAAGTAAAAAATACTGAAATTCTACCAACCAACTTCTCAGATCATAAAGGTATTAAACTAGAATTAAACTTTAGAGAAAAAACAAAAAGGCTCACAAATACATGGAGACTTAACAACATTCTCCTAATTAATCAATGGGTCAATGACCAAACAAAACAGAAATCAAAGAGTATATGGAGACAAATGACAACAACAACACAAAGCCACAGCTTCTGTGGGACGCAGCAAAGGCAGTTCTACGAGGAAAGTATATTGCAATCCAGGCCTATCTAAAGAAAGAAGAACATTCCCAAATGAATAGTCTAAAGACACAATTACTGAAATTGGAAAAAGAAGAACAAATGAGACCCAAAGTCACCAGAAGGAGGCACATAATAAAGATCAGAGAAGAAATAAATAAAATTGAGAAGAATAAAACAATAGAAAAAAATCAATGAAACCAAGAGCTGGTTCTTTGAAAAAATAAACAAAATAGATAAACCCCTAGCCAGACTCATTAAGAGAAAAAGAGAATCTACACACATAAACAGAATCAGAAATGAGAAAGGAAAAATCACGACGGATCCCACAGAAATACAAAGAATTATAAGAGAATACTATGAGAATCTACCTATATGCTAGCAAGCTGGAAAACCTAGAAGAAATGGACAACTTCTTAGAAAAATACAACCTTGCAAAACTGACCAAACAAGAAACAGAAAAACTAAACACACCTATCACCAGCAACGAAATTGAAGCAGTAATCAAAAAACTACCCAAGAACAAAAGCCCCGGACCAAATGGATTCACCTCTGAATTCTACCAGACATATAGAGAAGAAATAACACCCATTCTCCTTAAAGATTTCCAAAAAATAGAAGAGAAGGGAACACTTCCAAACTCATTCTATGAAGCCAGCATCACTCTAATACCAAAACTGGACAAAGACCTCACAAAAAAAGAAAACTACAGACCAATATCCCTGATGAACGTGGATGCAAAAATATTCAACAAAATATTAGCAAACTGAATTCAAAAATACATCAAGAGGATCACACACCATGATCAAGTGGGATTCATCCTAGGGATGCAAGGATGGTACAACATTCGAAAATCCATCAACATCATCCACCACATCAAAAAAAAGAAGAACAAAAACCACATGATCATCTCCACAGATGCTGAAAAAGCATTTGACAAAATGCAGCATCCATTCATGATTAAAACTCTCAACAAAATGGGTATAGACGGCAAGTACCTCAACATCATAAAGGCCATATATGACAAACCCACAGCTAACATCATACTTAACAGCAAGAAGCTAAAAGCTTTTCATCTAAGATCGGGAACAAGACAGGGATGCCCACTCTCTCCATTGTTATTCAACATAGTACTGGAGGTCCTAGCCACGGCAATCAGACAAAACAAAGACATACAAGGCATCCAGATTGGTAAAGAAGAAGTCAAATTGTCACTATTTGCAGATGACATGATATTGTACATAAAAAACCCTAAAGACTCCACTCCAAAACTACTAGAACTAATATCTGAAATCAGCAAAGTTGCAGGATACAAAATTAACACACAGAAATCTGTTGCTTTCCTATACATTAACGATGAACTAACAGAAAGAGAAATCAGAAAAACAATTCCATTCACAATTGCATCAAAAAGAATAAAATACCTAGGAATAAACCTAACGAAGGAAGTGAAAGACCTGTACTCTGAAAACTACAAGACAATCCTAAGAGAAATTAAAGAGGACACTAACAAATGGAAACTCATCCCATGCTCTTGGCTAGGAAGAATAAATATTGTCAAAATGGCTATACTACCTAAAGCAATCTACAGATTCAATGCAATCCCTATCAAAATACCAACAGCTTTCTTCAATGAACTGGAACAAATAATTCTAAAATTCATATGGCACCGCAAAAGACCCTGAATAACCAAAGCAATCCTGAGACGGAGGAATAAAACGGGGAATTACGCTCCCTGACTTCAAGCTCTACTACAAAGCCACAGTAATCAAGACAACATGGTATTGGCACAAAAACAGACCCACAGATCAGTGGAATAGAATAGAAAATCCAAACATCAACCCAAACCCATACAGTCAATTAATATTTGATAAAGGAGCCTTGGATATATATTGGGGAGATGACGGCCTCTTCAGCAGCTGGTGTTGGAAAAACTGGACAGCTACATGTAAGAGAATGAAACTGGACTACTGTCTAACCCCATACACAAAGGTAAACTCAAGGTGGATCAAAGACCTGAATGTAAGTCATGAAACCATAAACCTCTTAGAAAAAAATATAGGCAAAAATCTCTTGGACATAAACATGAGCAACTTCTTCATGAACATATCTCCCCGGGCAAGGGAAACAAAAGCAAAAATGAACAAGTGGGACTATATCAAGCTGAAAAGCTTCTGTACAGCAAAAGACACCATCAGTAGAACAAAAAGACATCCTACAGTATGGGAGAATATATTCATAAATGATGTATCTGATAAGGGGTTGACATCCAAAATATATAAAGAACTCACACACCTCAACAAACAAAAAGCAAATAATCCAATTAAGAAATGGGCAGAGGACATGCATAGACACTTCTCCAAAGAAGAAATTCAGATGACCAACAGGCACATGAAAAGATGCTCCACATCACTAATCATCAGAGAAATGCAGATTAAAACCACAATGAGATATCACCTCACACCAGTGAGGATGGCCAACATCCAAAACACAAACAACAACAAATGTTGGCGAGGATGTGGAGAAAAGGGAACCCTCCTACACTGCTGGTGGGACTGCAAATTAGTTCAACCATTGTGGAAAGCACTATGGAGGTTCCTCAAAAAACTCAAAATAGAAATACCATTTGACCCAGGAATTCCACTCCTAGGAATTTACCCTAAGAATGCAGCAGCCCAATTTGAAAAAGACAGATGCACCCCTATGTTTATCGCAGCACTATTTACAATAGCCAAGAAATGGAAGCAACCTAAGTGTCCATCAGTAGATGAACGGATAAAGAAGATGTGGTACATATACACAATGGAATATTATTCAGCCATAAGAAGAAAACAAATCCTACCATTTGCAACAACATAGATGGAGCTAGAGGGTATTATGCTCAGTGAAATAAGCCAAGCCGAAAAAGACAAGTATCAAATGATTTCACTCATATGTGGAGTATAAGAACAAAGAAAAAAACTGAAGGAACAAAACAGCAGCAGACTCACAGAACCCAAGAACAGACTAACAGTTACCAAGGGAAAGGGACTGGGGACGATGGGTGGGAAGGGAGGGACAAGGGGAAAAAAGGGGCATTACGATTAGCAGATGTAATGTTGGGGGGGCACGGGGAGGGCTGTACAACCCAGAGAAGACAAATAGTGACTCTATTGCATCTCACTATGCTGATGGACAGGGACTGTAATGGGGTTGGTGGGGGGGACCTGATGAAGGGGGTAGTGTAATCACCATAATATTGCTCATTTAATTGTAGATTAATGATATCAAAATAAACTTAAAAAAAAAAAGAACACTGAGATACAAACCCAAGAAGCTAGAAAAGATGATCAAATTAAAACTCAGAGGTAAAAGGGAGGGACATAATTAAAAACAAGAGCAGATATTAATGAAATAGAAAACAGATGAGTAGTAGAGAAAATAAAGTCAAAAGTTACTCTTTTGATAAGTTTAATAAACTTGATAAGCCCCAAGCAAGACTGATGGAAAAAAGTGATAAAACACAAACTACTAATATAAGTGTCCATAGACCAACCAGTTAGAGGACTCAGTTTAGGGCTATTTCTAAAACTACAGGGGAATATTTCCCAACCTCTTAAGAGTCCTACATAACTCTGATACTAAAATCTAACAAAGATATTACAAAAAGGAAAATTAAAGACTGTTATCTCTCAAAAACACAGACACAAAAATCCTAAGGTATGTGCCAAAATGAGACTACAGCAATACATACAAATATATCATGACCAAGTGTGATTTTTCTCAGAAATGTAAGATTTGTTTAAAATTAAAAAGATCAGTCAACAGAATTAATCACATTACCAAAATAAAAAAGCAATGTGATCCTTTCAATAGATGTAAAAAAAAAACCCAAAAGAACAAAAAACCCCAATATCAATCAGCATTTGATAAAATCCAACCTCTACTCAAGATGAAACTCAGTCATCAATGAATAAAAGGTACTTTCCCCATTATAAAAAGTATTTGTATTTCTAAGAAACCTGCACAGCTATTATACTTTAAAGTAAAATACTGAAACACTGATCCAATCATTTTAAATAGGTGGTTAAGGTAACATCTGTTTATGAACTGTGTCTAATTAAAAGGCACAGTTAACACTTACTGAAGTGTATAAGCTCTTTACTCCCACAAGAAATAGCTCCAAAATATTAAGTGTTCTGTTGCTTTGCTTCCTTCCAGTCGTTTTCTCTCTTATTTCTGGCACTACCAGTTTTTCATCTAATCTTACAGGCTAGGAAACCGTATCACCAAGTTGACTAGGTTTGTAAAGGAAAGATCAAGTAGAATCTGGGTGAATATCTGCAGACTTGACTTATTTCTGTAAGTAAAAGGAAAGCTTTAAGGTATGAACTTGTGACATTTTTTTGCTGTTACGGTTAAAGGCCCTTCAGATCTTTGCTTCCTTGGTTCTTGATCCCATGATAACTTAATAACTTAATACTTAGTAGGTAACGTAACTGAATTCTAACCATTAAACATAAATACTGATTTTATTTTCACCAGATTTAAATTTCTTTCTGCCAAAGGATTATAATGAGATGTCCTGGGAGTAGGACTTCCCGTAAGGATGTCCTGTATTACCTTTCGCAGTGGTCCATACTGTTTTCTGTACTTCTTGTTCCAAGATATTCCTATCTTTTTCAAGAGTCTCTGGCCCAGCTGATCAACAGGAATTCCATTACCCTTCTCCTTAGTAAAGAAACAGAAGTCATTTCAGAGAATCAGATGAGATATAACCAAAACACTTATGAGTTCAAAGCGACCATGTAATTAAATAAACCTATAACAGTAAACATGTAAGTGGATTAACCATACTTATTTCAAAATAAAAAGTTTTTTTAAAAGTAGATTAAGCCTTGGTTTAGAAAATTTGAATTTTGCTACTTCCCATGTGTCAAAGTTTAACCCTTAAAGAGCAATTTCCAAAGAATAATCTCAGGCTTGTTAAGTTCCTGATATTATGTGGGGTATCTAGGAGAAATACTTAAGTATAAAAATGGGTTATGAATGCGTTTTCTGAATGTTTTGAAGTAAACAAATTCTGAAAGAGGGTAAGATGTGACTGTTACGGGCTGAAATGTCCTCCTGCCAAAATCTGTATGCTGAATCTCTACATCTTCAAAATTTTAACTGTGACTGTATTTGAATAGAGACTTTAAAGAAGCAATACAGTTAAAATGAGGTCATTTGGGTGGGCCCTAATCCAATCTGACTAGTGTCCTTAAAAGAGGAGGAAATTTGGACAGATATACCAGAGATGCACATGCACACAGGAAAGGCCACGTGAGGACACAGTGAGAAGGCAGCCCTCTGCAAGCCAAGGAGAGAGGCATCCGGAGAAACCATTCCTGCCAGCACCGTGACCTCAGACTTCTGGCCCCCAGAACTGTGAGAAAATGTGTCTGCTGTGGATGCCCCCCAGGCAGTGGTACTTGGCTCTGGCAGCCCTAAGAGTCTACTACAGTGGCCACACAATGTACTTAAAGGCCTCAGCCTAGGTCCCTAGTAAAGAATTATGAAAAATTGTTTATTAAGAATAAGTGAACAAATGAAAGGAAACCTACATCTTTACAACAGGGTACTAAGCAAACACTGAAAATCGAGGACTTGAGGTATCACCAATATTAAGAATTATAAAAGGGACACAACTTCAGGTCCCACAGACATGTAAAGGATAATATGGGAAAACAGTAAATTCCGAAATAGTATGTAAATGAAACCCCAATTCTATTTAAAATGACAATGCCAAAGAAAACCCAAATCCAATCCCTATATATATATATACATATATATATTTATATAAGTACAAAGAAAACAGAATGCAAAGAATACATATTAAAGTGTTGACAATGACTGGACATTTGGTTTATTTATACTTTTTATTTCCTTATATATTTTCTAGTTTTCTTTTCTCAAATTTTCTACCATACTATGTATTCCTTTGAAAATCAGAGTTTCCAATTAAAAAGTTTTAAAAGTAGGGAATGTTCCAAAAGAAAAACACCATGAATAGTAACGTGAGTTCTACCAAAAAATCTCACAAATATATTCACAGTTGGTCCTTAAACAACATGGGTTTGAATTGCAACAGGTTCACTTACACATGAATTTTTTTCATAAGTATATGGAAAAAAAATTTGGAGATTTGCAACAATTTGAAAAACATTTTCTTTTCTCTAGCTGATTGTATTGTAAGAGTAAAGTATATAATATATTTATGTCATACAAAGTATGCGTTAATCAACTATGTTATCAGTAAGGCTTTTTCAGTCAGTAGGCTATTAAGTTTTTGGGAAGTCAAAAGTTATACACAGATTTTTGACTATGCAAGGGCAGGGGGTTACCACTGTTCAAGGGTCAACTGTGTATCTGATATACATACACACACACACAAATACAAACATCCTCTCTCTCTACCTGTAATAAGATTGCTTTTACAATCATCAACGGATCATCAATCTCTTCTTCCTTTTGAAGATCTTTCAAATTCACATCTGGCTTAATTTCTTCCTCCTAGGAAGGAAAACAATACAAAATATCTATCACTAATCCCTTAAAATGTAAGTGACAAAGTAAGAATGTGCTGTGGAGGTTTCAAGATGGAGAAATGAAGATTTAAAAAAAACACGTAATTTGTATATGCTTTGCAATCAGACAGACCTGGCTTTGAATTCCAGCTCCAGTTGAATACTTTGGAACAAATTGCTTAATCTTTCTAGTATTGTCTGTAAATTGGGATAGTGAGATAAGTAAAGCGTTGGACAGGAGGCTCTGGGGCTGCATCCTACAAATTTTGTCATGTTGCATTTTCGTTATCATTCAGTTCAAAATACTTTTTTGGTCTTCATTCAATTTATCCTCACTCCCTTGTGTTGCCCTAATTAAATCCTACCCATCTATGTAAGGTCAGCTTAAACACTCCCTTCTAATTCATGATCATCTAGGTTTCACTCCATTCTATGAAGTTATTTGGGAACATGTCAAAATTCCAGGTGCCCAATCTTGCTGACACAGGACTTCTACTTTGATGTTCAGAGAGGACAGGGTTTGGGTGACAAAGCCTGAGGACCTGCCCCAAACAGGGACTTGAATGACTGGTTCAAACCACCAGTTCTCCAAATCTCTGACACCACTGGGGTGACCCATGATTCACTTCGGTTCTTACACTAACTTCACTAAGTCCCACAAGACTGCTTCCACTTCAGACACCAGCCACCAATGGGGTCCCAGGCTACCTGTACTTCTGCCTGGCTGACTACAAATTCTATAGCTCCTACAACCCCCACTTCAAGTTTGATAATTTTCCGGAACAGCTTGCAGAACTCAGGACTATAATTTATTATAAAAGATACAAACAAACAGCCAGATGAAGAGTTACACAAGGTGAGGCCAGGAAGGATCCTGAGTGTAGGAGCCTCTGCCCCATGGAGTCCAGGTGGCCCCTCTCCCTGCATGTGGATGTGCTCACCAACCTAGAAACTCCCCTAGTCGTCTTGTTTCAAAGTCTTTATCAAAGTTTCATTATGCAGACATGACAGATTAAATCACTGGCCCTTGGTGACAGAATGCTCTCCAGCCCCTCTCCACTCCCCAGGTTTTGGGCTGGGGCTGAAAGTTCTAACCCTCTAATCATGCAGCTGGTTCCTCTGTGACCAGCTCTCATACCAAAGGTATCTAGGCCCTCACCAAGAGTCACCTTATTAGCATAAACTCAGGTGTGGTTCAAAGGGGTTCATTATGAACAACAAAAGATATGCCTACGATTCAAGAAATTTCAAGGAGCTCTATGCCAGGAACCTGGGACAAAGACCAAATACATGTTTTTTATTATGAACAATTTATACCATAAATTTTATTATTATGACTCCAGCAAAAAACTAGAATCCTGAGAGGGCTACACTCTCAAAATAAGCATAACCTAGAAAAAACCCACCCCACAATAAAGAACAAGGACCTGGCTTACTTGGAGATTAATACCAGAAGACAGACAACATTTTCTCTATCTGTAATCAGAAGTACATCCTCATGTGGATTTATGGCCCAAATTCACACTAGCTCTATGACTTTAAAACCATTAAGACAATATCTTATTTTAAAGTTGTTATGGGTTGGAAATGACCCCAGGCGTGTGGTAGAGATAAATGCTTATCTTTCTTGGAGGAAGGCACTTTCAGCTCAGGCCTCAAATTACTACTGTAACTCATGTTCTTAAAAGACCAATCAACCGATCAACCAAGCAAGCCTACAGTCTTAAAATAACAAAATCACAAGGAAACAGAATCAGTAGTTAAACAAATCAGACCCACAAAGTCTTCAGATACTGCAATTATCAGATGTACAAGAATACACTTAATATGTTCAAAGACATTTATGACTAAGGAACAAGAGATTTAAGAATGGTAGGAGCGGAAACGAAGGTCAGCAATGCTTGGTATTTAATAGGCTGGTGCAGGTGACACACAGGCTGGCTCAGTCCTCTGCCACTCTGCCAATGTCCAACCTTGGCCTTGTGGGGACATGCCAGACAAGTAGATGCCAGTCCCAGACTGTCTACTGGGAGCTGCTGTAAAGGCTTCTTTTGTCTCACTTCCTCAAATGTGTAAGATAACGCTCAAGTGATGTCAACCATGAGTGAAGCCAAAGGCTCCCCAGCAAACGAAAGGCGTAGCTCAGGACCCTCTTTACAGTCAGATCCAGAGCCACATTTTGAATAGCTCATGTCCTCCATACTAGAAAAAAGGGATCACCTTCTAGATTGACTAAAATCTATCTGAAAGAAAATAGAATGTTGGCTTTAACCCATGGAAAATTATGTGAGATTGGTCATGAAAGTTATTCCTTGCGGATAGCACTCACTTGACTCTATGAATGCAGGGATCAGCTCCTCGATAGGGAAGAAGAAAGTGCCAAAATACAAGCAGAAAGAACAGTATCTGGCTATGATTAGAATATTGGGAATCTTTTTTTCTAGGCACAAGACAGCTCTCAGGATAACAGTAGTAGAAGGACAAGCAGTGTCCCGGAGGTGTGCCTACTGAAGTTGAAATTCTTAAAGCACTTTATTTGAATACCACAAGGCTCTGGATGAAAAGCTAGTGATTCTTAAAGAACAGAATAAGAAAACAATTAACAGAAGGGACTAGTGGTAACTAAAGGGAAGGGGTTGGGGAGGGTGGGTGGGGAGGGAGGGAGAAGGGGATTAAGGGGCATATCAGCACACATTATGTAGGGGGGTCATGGGGAAGGCAGTATAGCACCGAGAAGACAAGTAGTGACTCTATAGCATCTCACTATGCTCATTAACAGTAACTGCAATGGGGTGTGGGGGGGGGATTTGATAATATGGGTG
The DNA here is from genome assembly GCA_032199065.1 of Smutsia gigantea. Classification (NCBI taxonomy): domain Eukaryota; kingdom Metazoa; phylum Chordata; class Mammalia; order Pholidota; family Manidae; genus Smutsia; species Smutsia gigantea. The sequence continues at coordinate 68,981 of JAVSCE010002028.1, forward strand.
AATGTAATAACCACAATGTTGCTCATGTGAAACCTTTATAAGATTTTATATCAATGATACCTTAACAAGAGAAAAAGAAAAAGAAAACAATTAACAAATGAGATGCCTCAGAGAGCCATGAATAAGGAAGCATACTAGGCAGGAGTGGAAAGTAATCTTCTCACTTCTCTTTGAGCCCTGAGGCGGCCTTGCTAAAGTAAGAGCCACAAGACTAGACAAGCAGTAAGAGGGCACAGCTGGCCAATCAGGCAGAAGGGGGAGAGGAGCCTGACATGCTAGAAAAGGAGTGCTGCAGTCCAAAGAAACAAACACAAAACCGCACCAATGTCCAACAAGGCACAACCCAAAGGCAGACACGGAAGAGAAAACCATTACTCTTGAGACATGTCACCACACGGTATGAAGTTACCTCTGTGCATGACATCAACAATAACTTGAAAATTAAACTGCACAGAAATATTTTAGGTATCAAAAGAGCAAGGATAAATCCCACCAGCTAGAAAAGTGCCTGAAATCTGATACTGGCTAAGCAAATCTGTACCAGGCATTAAGGAAAGCAGACACACTCCCTGAGGTGGAAGCTCAACTGCCACAGAGGGTGGGGGCACTTTCTAAGGCTGAAATGAGACATGGCATGTTGAAAAAACCAGGTTGTAACAATGAAGGCATAGCTGGAGGAAAAATATCAAGAACTACAGTGGGCAAGGCAAGGAGAAAAAATAAATCAGCAACATAATAAATATTTACCAGATCTGTTCCCAAGCCTCTATCAGAATCTGATGAAAGGCTTCGACTCCTTCTTTTAGAGAGAACAAACTAAGGCTAATATAATTGTTTGAAAAGGGTGGAGGACAGTGGCTGCTCTGGAGAATAAGAACTCTACTACGGGATCCTAGAACTGTAAATAATAAGAAAGTGGTGTGAAGGAGGGTATGGTGGTAAGAATCAGCTCAAACTAAGCATGAGAACATCAAGGGCTGAACTGGACGAGAACGGCTTCACTTAACCTGACTGGCACTGTGCCCAACAGCTAGTGTCTCTGGAAATGTGGCACAAGCATTTGAGGGTGATGCTTGAATGGCTTTCTTAACCTAGGAACGGGAATTCTAGAAATACAAGGAATGGAAGGTAAAGGATTGGAAAATGTGAAACAAAACTGTCTTTTTCCAAAGATGTCTACAACGTAACAGTGTTCAGCAGCATGGTTGGTTATAAAATCAATATACTAAAGATAACTGTATTTCAACACACTAGTCACAAACAGGCCAAAAAATACAGTTACAGACATAGCCCCACAGAATACCTCCCTGGTTAACATTTTCCTGGTAGAATGACTTGACATCTTTAAAATCCAAACTTTAAAAAACATTTCTCTCTCAATACATTCCAAGTAGAACTGATAAGAGCATCAGAAATACAGACTGACATTCTGAAAAGCAAACTAGAATGTCAACAAAAGGATTGTGCATCTTGAACATTGTTGACACCAAGAGAAACCATATTACCATGTATGCTGCAGATATGCATCAACAACATTAACTGTCTGATAATCAGGAAGACATGTTTTAAGCATTCTACATCCTAACATGATGGTATGTAACTTACATATTAATGTTTTACTGTGTTTTAGTTACATTTTAGAAAACTGGTTGAGAGCTTAAGGCTGGTATGTAACACATTACAATTTTTCCCATTGCAAATAATTGGAACTGGACACCTACTCACTGCTTTCCCTCGGAACATCTGCAAGTCCTTTCCTTGAGAAACTTACAGAACTCTTTAAAAGGACATTAAAGAAGCTCTAAAAATGAAAAGATGTATCTTGTTTACCTATGTACATTTAAATCCCCACTACACTTGTGTGAATACTGATAAACTGATTCTGGAAATGTTCACTGAAGCATAAAAAGCCAAGACAGGCACAACACTCCTGCAAAATAAAAACACGTAGGGTGACTTACCCTACCAGATATCACGGCTTAAAAGCTACAGAAATGAACAGTCTGGTATTTGCTTAGGAATAGAAAAAACAACAGTGGAACAGAATAGAGAGCCCAAAAATGGACTCACACATAAACAAATTCCTATGACACAACTGGCACTATAGATTGGTAGAGAAAGAATTGATTACTCAGTAAACAGTTACGGAAAATTGGGTATCCAAATGGAAAAAAAAAAATCTCACACCATTCACAGCAAACCCTTCCAGGAAAACTTAAGTTTGAAATGTAAAAGGCTATAAAACTTTCAGAAGACAACACAGGAAGAAAATCTTTATTGTCTTTGGTTGGTGCCATGAAACATAAAGAAAAGCTGAACACTAGCAATTGATTAAAGGAGAATTAAGAGATTTGCTAACCAAACATATACACGATCCTGGACTTGATATTAGAGTGGGGAAGAAAATACCATAAAGGGTTTGGATGAAACAACTGTTGAAATGTGAATATAAACTGAATAGATAATAGTATTATATCAATGTTTAGGTTTCTGATTTTGATCTGTGCTCACATAAGACAATGTCGTTGCTCTCAGGAAACAGACAGAAGTATTTAGGGATAAAGAAACCTGGTGTCTTCAACCTAATTCCAAATGGTTCAGCACTCATAACAATAATGCTGACTGTGTGTGCACGCATGCACACAGTGTGTCTGCACAGGTACGGCAAGATGTTGACAATTGAAGAATTTAGGTGAGTACATGAGGTATTTGTATTATACTGATTATTATTCTGTAAGTGTAAAATTGTTCAGAAATAAAAACATAAAGCTTCTATCTGTATTAACTTTGTGCTATAGACTGAATATAGAATAAATGACAAAGGATTATCCTCACCAAAATAACACAGGACTAGAAAAGGAAAAAGATCGCAGATACTTCTAAACTGCTTTCTATACTTACTTGAAACTGCCAATTTCCCAAATGATCGACATCTTTAATATACACATGATAATGTCCTCCATAGCAACCACCTTTATGTATAATAACTGAGAAGAGGTCATACATATACTCCAAGTCATCCAATTCACTCTACAATAAAAAAAAGAACTTGGTATTTTTTACATAAAATAGGAAGATATATTACCAAAGGGAAAGAGGAATTTCAAATATTGAAACTAATAAGAAACTTCAATGTTATTGATATTTAAGGGTAAACTAAGAAATTTGAATTGGCTTTAAATTTTAAAATTCTTAGTTCTTAGGCTGATAACTATCTATCACTGATCTACTAACAATCACACTGCACCAACCAAATTCTGCCTCTGAGCTAAACGTGAGAACATGTATCTAAATGCTATTTTTATGTATACTGTGGTTAAGATCATGAAAGCAAGTGTGATAACGAAACACACTACCTTACCAGTAAGCCTGTGATAAAGTTTTAGCATGAAAAACTACTTTTGTTTTATATTGTCATGCTGCTTTATAAAATGCCTCTTTAGCTGTTGAATTTGTATTATAATCCAGCTAGACTGTCATGTTTCTCCAAGTCGAGAGAGACCTACTCTCTATCATTCCTCCTGACAATTCAGTTTTCTGCATATAACAGGAATTTAGCCATTGTGAATACTAACTGGTTTTGTTTAGAGGCAGTTTAGTATAATGAAAAGATTCTTTCTTGACTTACTAATTCTGTGATTAATCTCTTCTATAATTAATGTGCTCTATAATTATGATTGACCCAACAGATGAACACTTACACTGGCATTTAAAACAAAAATATCTATTTTAGGTGAAGACAGTGTTTCCCTACGAATGCTACTTGAGGGGGTGTCACTTATTTCAGGAACTTATTTGCTTAAAAATTGTACTTTTTAAATAATCAGCATTTTTCAAATGTCTGATTCAGGCAAAAGAAAGATGTGAACAAAGATGCAAACTGACAATCTTTTTCATTAAAAATTATCATGAATTTATAAATGCTTAATGTTTTACTTATTTCAGTTTTGTATTTCAGAGTAATAATGTGACAAGCTACTTTTTATAAAAGACAAGTTTTTTCTGCATGAGATGATGGTTGTTAACTAAACCTGTTATGGTAATCATTTCACACTATTTGTAACAAACCATAATGCTGTACACTTTATTAAACTTATAAAGTGAAATGTCAATTATTTCTCAATAAAACCAGTGGGGGGGAGAATTCAATTATCCTGAAAAAATTAATTTTTCCCAGGCAGTAAATAATGGGGGTGGGGGGTGGGACCAATCTATTAACTTACTCTGGCAAAACTGTTTATTGTGTGTGTGCCAGTAACAGGCAGAATTAATATAATGAAACCAAACCCAAAAAAGCTCAGTAACTAGGCCTGAAGTAAAAGAAGGTCCATCTGAATTTAAGAACACTTAAAAAGATTATTTTTATATGGAGAAATCCAATAGCTACTGAGTGAAATAAGCCAGTCGGAGAAAGACAAGTATCAAATGATTTCACTCATCTGTGGAGTATAAGAACAAAGAAAAAACTGAAGGAACAAAACAGCAGCAGACTCACAGAACCCAAGAATGGACTAACAGTTACCAAAGGGAAAGGGACTGGGGAGGATGGGTGGGAAGGGAGAGATAAGGGGGAAAAAGGGGCATTAAGGGGGAAAAAGGGGCATTATGATTAGCACACATAATGTGGGGGGGGGGCACAGGGAGGGCTGTACAACTCAGAGAAGACAAGTAGTGATTCTATAGCACCTCACTACGCTGATGGACAGTGACTGTAATGCGGTATGTGGGGGGGACTTGATAATGGGGGGAGTGTAGTAACAATTACATGTTGCTCATGTAATTGTACATTAATGATACAAAAAAAAACCCTGAAAAAAGAAATTTCAATAGCTAGCTAAAATGTTCTTGTCTTAATAAACATATAAAGAATGATTTATAATAAGAAATACATCAGTCTCATTACTCTGCTCTTGGCACAGATAATAATTATATAGAAAATGTCTTAAGATGGCTTATAAAGTAGGTTGATTATGTAATTAGTTTTCAAAACATCTTTCCTGTGTCTTAAGGATTATAAATTCTAGACTAGTGAAGTTCCATATACCTGTTCACTTTCTAGATGTGAAATTCATTACTGCACCCCAAATAAACTTAATCCAAAGAGCAAAGTACTAATTAACGGTAATGTTTTCTAATGCAGGGTTATTGCTAATTTTGTCCCTAAATTTCCATTTCAAAGGTTTTTTAAGAATTGAATGAAAATAACCAAGAACCAATCCACACTCTGGAAATGGAATAGGACTGCAGTCACCAATGGGTCTCAGCTGTGAGTGACACCGCCCTCACTGCCACTCCCAGGAGACACGCGCATTTGGCAAGGTCTGAAGACATTTTTGTCACTACTGGGTGGGGTGGGGATGCCACTTGTCATCCAGTAGGTAGAGGCCAGGGATGCCGTTTAATGTCCTACAATGCCTGGGAGAGCCCCAGAACAAAGAACTGTTCAACTCAAAATGTTAACAGTGCAGAGGTTGAAAGAATCTACAATAAGCCAACTGAAAATCAGGCCAATAAAGATTCAATCTTGAGAGAGGAAAAGAAAGAATTTCAAAATAAAATAGTTCAAACCTGTTCACAAAAAGGCTTGAGATTGATCCGGAGAGGAAACGTGTAACAGCTAGTTTCTTTGTATCGTTCACACTTCACAAAATCAAAATTAAATCTTAATAAAGAAACAGTAAGAAAGGGCGGCAGCTTTCGTAATTTGGCTGACTGTTGAAAGGAAAAATTTTTTAAGTTTTTTAAAAGCAGAGTTATATAAAGGAATACATAATGTTTAACACATGAAAAAGCAACCTATGACCCAGTTTTAAGAGAAATGTCCTTAAAGCATATAGACTCATCACCATGGATTCAATAGAGTACTTCATATAAACTCATCTTTTATGGAACTAAAGGTGATATCACTCATTTGTGCTTACAACTAAGAATTTACAATCCACTTTTATGTTTCTGGTGTTGCTATAAAATCAAAGCTATCTGCTGAGCCTATGGCAGCTGAGAGCTCCCTCCCTAACAATGCTTCTTTCCGCCCAAGTCCTGGCCATGAGCCTTTGTCTCCGCTGCCTCCACTGCATCTGGCAGACACACAGTCCTTCTATTTACTGAAGAACTGGAGCTCTTAACTGAGGACCTAGGGACCTGTTTCAATGGATCCAAACCCTTGAAATTATATGAAAACTGTCTGTGTACATATATTTTTCTGGGGAGAAAATCCATAGTTTTCATCAGACTTTCAAAAGGGCTCTAACTCCCCAAATGTTAAGATCCACTGACGGGTTTTACAGTTACTGTTCTTAAAAAAGCAAGAAGAAATTGTTTTTTGTTTTAATTCCTTGTTTTAAAACAAAACCCTGCATTAAGTTGCTTTTTATTTAGAAGTCATCATTTTTTCCCCACCTCCTTGTATTAATGGCATGCAAGCAGAAGAAATCAGTCGCTTACAGCTAGTCCTCCTTTCATCCTGTATTTTGCTTTGCTGAACAAAAAGAAATCCAGGTACTCAAGCCCTTTAATTAGCAAGTTAAATGTTTCCAACTGGGGAAGGAGGCAAGGGCATATATATATATATATATATAGTAAAATAACTGCATATGCAGAAAAATGTAGCCACCTATTTTCATAGCAGTAGACAAAGAAAGGTCAACTGGCTGGCAGATATAAAAACATATTGCCTTCTTCATAATGGTAATTTGCAAAAAGCAGGGATGTAGGGAGGCTATTTTAAAAAGGTATATTTAAGAAAAACTGAAGCACAAATAAATTCTCCTTGAGAAAGAAAGAAGTTGAGAGAATCGTTGACGTGAAAGCATAAAAAATTATTTATTGTAAACAATTAAAATACAGACAGCTATAAGGTAAAGGTCTTTTCGATCCTTATTACTAATTGAGAGCTTCATGTATATCTTCCAAATTTTTCCACACAGGCTGACTTCACCTGACAGACCTCCTGCTCTAGGCATTAAGTGAGTGCCCGCCGAAAAGGCAGAGTATCCATCTTTACCTTTGCTGCTCTCACCAGCCCACTGCATGCTCCACACTGGTATAAGTTGTCACAGTCAAAAACTTCCTCTTCTACATACATGTTCCAGAGGGCATCTTCCAAACCTGATACATTTTTTACCGCTACTGTTAGGTCTAAGAAGTCTTCCTGAAATACACATAAATATAATACTGAAAAAAATCTCACAGAGGCTCACAAACACATCACCAACTCGTATGTGTATTGGGAATAACCAGACATATTTTTCCTAAAACACTGTATGCATGAAGGTATAGATCTCTGATCAAATACTGTGAAGTTCCTAACAGTAAATTACCCTTTCCAAATCAAAGTATAACTTAGCTTAAAATATATCAGGAACTAGTTTTTGAGCTCACTGTACATACAATAAAACCTGTTCTATCAGGAAATAAAACAAACCACTGCACACATCTGGATTGAGAAGCATATATGCTGGCCAAGTTCATTAGTGCTTAATCTCTAGACCAGGATAGCAGGGGCAGGGCTGGACTCTCTAACCTCCACTTCCTCATCTTCTGCTAAGGCTGGTTTAAGATATACTGAGGAAGTTATAAGAAAAAAATTATTTTGATATTGTAATAACTTGGTTTGATGACAGATAACCACATTTACTGCGGTGAGCATTTTATAATGTATGTGTCAAATCACTATACTGCACACCTGAAACTATTATAATATTATGTCCACTATAATTAAAAAAAACTTTTTGAGTCAGGATAAAAAGGTATTTTTTTGAACTTAGTAAGGAGGGTATTTTGCAAAGTGGGAGTCTATCACTTCTACTATAACTGTATTTGAATTACAACGTATTTCTAGTAATAAACTTTGACAAGTGTAAAGCATATTTATAGTTTTGTGTGTACATACTCAATAGCAACATTATAAGGGAACATGGGGATTTGTAAAATAATAGAGCACTAATTAATTCATGATGGAAATCTAAGATAGTAAAAGTAACATTTATATATACAGTTGACTCTTGAACAACATAGGGATTAGGGGTGCTGACCCCTGGGCACAGTCAAAAATCTGCTTATAACTTCTAAACCCCCAGAACTAACTACTAATAGCCTATTGTTAACCAGAAGCCTTGCCAATAACATAAAGTCAATTAACACGTATTTAGTATATGTATTATATACTGTATTCTTACAATAAAATAAGCTAGAGAAGTTTTTTTTCCAAATTGTCACAAACTTCTGAAAAATTTTCCGATTAATTTATGTTTAAAAATTTGTGTATAAGCGGACCTGCTCAGTTCAAACCTGTTGCTCAAGTTCAACTGTAGTTTACAATATATGTATATGAAAAGTTAATGTCTCTAATTTATAATGTGCCTTCATATACATTATGTCTTGAAATAACTTTGTGAATTATTATATTATAGTCAAGTCAACCATACAATAATTCAAACACATGCAATATCTTATTATTTCCAAAATCGGTTGACCAAACCTTCTATCAGCACAGGCAAAGGGCCAAAAAGTATTTTTTTCATCCACAACTCTTTCATAAAAAATAGAGGAGAAAAAAAATATGTATGTATATATATATGTGTGTGTGTGTATATATATATATTCCAAAAAAGCAATTAACACATTTAGAAAATGGCATTTAACTTTTTTAGTTAAATATGGAAACTTTAACTCTTGCCATAACAAAAGATTACTATATTTACAGGAGCAAATTCCCAATTAGACTAAATGGGCACTCTGTCATAGCAAAGAACTGAAGGTTATACTAGTTTAAAAAGAAATAGCTATATAGTATATAATATTTAAACATAAGCACACACATACAAATGAACTTTCTGAAGGGCATTAATAAACTAAACAATGTTTAATTACAGATGTTTGTTAATTTAAACATTCCTTAGTATTTTCTATTTTTATTATTTCCCTAATTAACTTTGAAATATTCCAACTGCCAACCATGATGATGGTGGTCTTTCCCTGAGGCCACAAACCTCTACTTATAAACACCCTCCAAATCTGTTTTCTAAATATTCGGGTACTGAGTAAAAGCCTTAGTGTTGCATTTTAAGATACCTGCTTCTTTCAGTTTACATGGGAGAAATCTGGATTATAAACTTATGACTAAAGTGAAGTTAGAGTAAAAGAAAACTGATAAAATTATTTCTAGTAATCAACACTTTAATCCTCATATGGTATTACAGATCATAGATTTAATTACATGAATTATAATTTATGATATAATTTATTACTAAGATTCTCTTGCATATTCACCTGCTTTTCACTGACATTCTTACATTCTTTACAAACAATCTGGTTAACAATGGTTCCGTGATAGAGACGATTGATGAGGTCATGGCCGGAGGTTCCAACTAAGGAAGTTTCCAAAGCACTAAAGAGAATTCGATTCAGTTCCTGCACATCATGTTGCCTCATTTCCTATAAAACAGGTAACTTTTCAATGTAATTTTGTGCTTTAGATTTTTTAAAACAGATTTTCAAAGTGATATTAGTTAAAAAACACAAGATTTATCAAGAAATCCAAAGATAAGTCTCAAACAAAGGATGACTAAGCTAAATGAACAGACATGAGAGCAGGTTAAGAGATTACCACCTGTTCTTATTTTCACTACAAAGTGAAAATATGAACAGGCGATGTTCAGTGTGTACATATAACTCATCTCACTTGCAAATAGAAAAGTGCATTTATTCCTGTGGGAAACCATACACACGGTCATGCCCCAGAGGAGGAAGGAACACACAGGCACAGAGCAGGCTGTGTATGCACCACAAGCTCTCATTTGCTAAGAGGGATCGGTAAATTGTCTGATTTATCAACAATCTGAAAAGACCTGAAATTTATTGTTTTGACATGCAGACCAACTAACACAAGACTAACACACACTACTGAGAAAAATTCTAATGGGACCTGCTTTAATCCACTATGAGTCATGCAACTGTGTGTGAACAAACGAACTACTCCTTAAGAGCAACATATAAATGAAGCCAAGGGGTACACCACACTTAGAAGTGGAGAAGCAGATAAAGCAGCAGCACAGGAGCCAAGGAAGAGCAGTGAGAGGGGACAACCAGGAGGGTGAGGTTGAGGGAACCAGCAGAGCTGGTGGTAAGGGCAGGTGATGACTGCCACTGAGAGCCCACTTTGCTGAGAGCAGAGCAGTGTCTTCTGGACTAGGCACACAGATGTCATGAGTGACTCTGACAAGAAAGGCAGTAGAGCAATGACTGGGAGGCTCAGAAGTAGAGGTAGTGAAGGAAAATAATTGTAACATTTCACGTAAAGAGAAGCTGATAAAGTGGATGAAATCTGGAACAACATGTGGGCCTCAAGATCTTTTTCTATTTTTTTAACATATAAGATGCTACAGGAAGTAAATTTATCTATTATCACTGGCTCTGATGGGACAGAAAACTTGAAGTTTCCAAGCTCTGCTTCTGAGCAATCCTAAATCTGGTAAAAGTGCCTCAGACACCCTCTCTATCACGGCAGGTCCAGCCCCAAAGGATTTCCTGTAAGATTTTATTTAGAAATAAGTAAGTACATAAGGTTTTCACAGCTTGAGGAAGGATGAAACCAGTAACTCAGTGGAAGCTCATTATCAAAAGTCAAGGAAAAATCTATCAACTGATGACTGCATTATGAAAAACAACGTGGCATAGCCTTCTAATAGAGTATTACTTGGCAGGAAAAGGGAATGAAGTGCTGATGCATATTACACCATGAGTGACTCTTGAAAACATCAAGTGCAAGAAGCTAGATTCAAAAGACTGCATGATTCCATTTCTGTGTGTGTCCAGAACAGGCAAATCCACAGACAGAAAGTAGATGGGTGGCTGCCAGGGGCTGGGGAAAGAAGGGGTGGGAAGCAGAGTGACTGCTACTGGGTATGGAGTTTCTTTTTGGGGTGGTGAAAATATTCTAAAATCGACTGCAGGGACAGTTGTACAACTCTGAATATGCTAAAAAAATACTGAATCGTATCCTATAAGAGTTAACCTATGGCATGTGAATTATATCTCAATAAAATGATTATTTTTAAAGTAAGGAAAGAAAAAGGAATTGACTGTAGCACCTACCCTACACCAGACATTTAACATACACTGTTTAGGGAACGTGTCTTTTACTTCAAAGTCAAGCCCTACCTCTTTTCCTACACAGCTTCGTCTAGTTTTGGAGCCTTCCTGGTTAGAAGATTGCAGTTTAGAGTTTATTTCTGAAGGCAACATAACATTATTCTGATTATTGACTCTTTAAATTCTGTGACAGTCTCCTATACTCTGTCTCTGCAAGAAATCAGCTAACCCACACACACAAAAAAATCACAGACCTGGTTTTGATTGATTTGGACAGCTAAAATCTCACCAATATTGACCACAAGTCAATACCTTTACTTGTGACAAATGGTCAGTGTTTATATGTAGTGAAATACCATTTAGCAACTCAAGCAGAAAAATTAGAGAACCACACGAGGATACAGAAGAAAATGAAGAGCTGGGAGAAAGGAATGACAGGGAAAATGAAAGACCTGCCAAGAATGGATTTACTGTTTTGCTTGAAGCAAATGTGCAAATCTCAATACCCAGATTCAAACACAAAAGCATGCCATGCAGGCAAGTAAGAATTATTGCCAGTCAGCCTTTTAAGGTGATTAGCAGTTTGCTATATAAATGATAAGTAATTTCCATGTAATAGGTGTCACATCTCAACTAGACGATACAAAGGTTAGAAATCGTAAAAATCAGCTCTTAACAACATTCCCCCCAACCCCAAATCACACCATTCACAAAATCCTATGCACAGCAATATCTAAAAACATATTTCTGGCTTATAATTATTTAATATGAGAAGGAAATATGTAAACACTATCTTGAAACCCTAAGACAAAAATTAAAGGAAGTTAGGTGACACTATTAGCCAGTGTTTCCTCGATTGCTGGTAACTTCACTCCTGGGAGAAGCCACCCTTCATACCTCATGGCTCGTCCACCCAAAGCTGTCAGTGAGGTCTACGGTGGACGCAGCTTCCTGGTCTAAGAGCAGAAGCTGGGCAAACAACCGTTGTAACTGTAAAGGTATGATTCGAACCTAAATGAGAAACAAATATATTTCTAAATGACGTTTTGTAGATGTTGGTTGGGGCTTTGAAAAAAACAACTGCATACTAGTTTTCTCTCTTAACTTCTACATCATTTAGTTCACTTAGGAAAAATTTATGAATATTATAAAGGGTGCACTAAGATTCATTTTTCTTTGAAAATTCTAAATCAATCCAAAGTTTTAGGTATCTGGGGTTTTCTACTTCAACATAGTACAGATCAATATTAAAACCCAAACAGGCCGTAACAAACCACCCAATGGATTACAGACTGACAGTAATTTAAGTCTCTAATACTTCATTCTTTCTCTAAAATACCTCAGGCACAGACATACTCCCTATGAGGATTTTTCCAGCCACAACAATCTCACTGCGGAGTTGAGACCCCTCACAGGGATGGCTGCACCCTGCCTTGCTTTTTTCCTGCCGGCTCCAAACCATTCCTGCCTTATGGGGTGTGGTGAGGGCAGGGCAGACCTGACCGAGAATGCTGCAAACTGGACTTAAGTATCTGAAGTGAGCATAAGCCTTCAGAAACATTTATGGCAATTTGACTTTGTCACATTTTTATTTTATCTCACAAAAGTATGATCTGCAACAGATTGGGAATAAAAAAATACACAATAAATGGCTCTTTGCAACACAGGTGATTTCAGAAGCACTGGGCTAGATCATGGAAGACTCCTTTTAAAAGTACAGATTTTAGCCTGAGAGCAGTAAACTTCTGAATGATGTTTAAGCAAAGAAGGAACATGATTAGATATGCATTCATAATAAACCAATTCCTTATTCAATTTATTTCCAGAATACCAAATAGAAAAAATAGTGGTCTCTATTTTTAGTTGTTACAAGTAAATGCAGTTAAGTAGATTTTTTGGTAGGCTAGTATGGACAATTTCTCCTTCTCTAGAAGAATAAACATAGTGGAGAATGAGGCATGTCTATCAAGCAGCATTACAATTGGAAAAGTAATTCTTTTTGGAAGCAAATTCCCTTACCAGAAGGCCATGTCACTTTCTGAAAATAAAGATCATATTTGGTAATTAATAAAATTATTGATTTCTGTGAATAAGGAACTTCAATCCTTCCTTAAAAAACATTTCTCTTATACTCCAAAAAGCCCCTGTAAATCATAGATTTAATACCTTTGCATCAGGTTTATCCTTATCTTCTAATGAGCCAAGCTCTTCCGGGCCAAGAGAAAATAAAGCTTCTAAATAAAAAAGTAGAATCAGAGATGTAAATGACATTATTTCATTTTGGAAAGCTGTTTTAGAAAGCCAAGGCCACCAGTAGGTTAAAGATTCAGTTATGATTGCTACAACATTTGTACCCTTATCCTACACATTTTACTTTCTGAGGATGTTATTTTTAATCAGTGACTCTGTAAAGTGGCACACTAGTGTTTCAGTGTGGAAGATCTACAGAAGGACATTATGCACATAAAACTAAAAACAGTAATGTCAAGTCTTTTGTGGTTTCCTATTGCTATGGAAGTGGGTCCCAAAAGCCACATGAGGAATACTAGGAAATACAGTGATACATGACAGTCACATGTGTTCATTCACAGGCCACATGTGTGGCCTCCAACCACCCTTTCATGAGAAGGACCACCTGGAACTCTTAAGATCATGCCCTTCCTTTCTTTGGTATGAAAACATCTTTTCTGTATTGAGGGTGGTACAGATGGTGGTGATCTTACCTGGAAAAGTGAGTTGGCAACCTAGGGTCAGTCTCCAAGGTATTTTTATACTCCAGTGTCTAGGTATGTCCCCCAATGGGGCATATCTGAATCTCTTAGGATATCTGTATTCAAACTAGACAGAAACTCCTCCTGGGAAACTTTGATACACTCAAGGGAGATAGGGGATGGGATGGGTACTGTCTTCCACTGAAAAATACTGCTGCACTACCATTACTGTTACTTTCCTCTGAGTTCCTGGCAGGAACTGGGAAAAAATGAACTACAAACATAAAGGTTGTAAAGGTTAAGGCATAAAAACCATCCAAGGACTTTTACAATCTCTCCCACTTGTCTCAGTTACATTGAACTGGGAGTACAATGGAACCCAATCTAGCCCTACTCTTTAAAATATGATTTCAAAACTCCAGAAATGTTCCCCCCTCACTTCTTTGCCAGTCCTTACCCTTTCCAAAGTATACCTTACCTTTAGTAAGCCATCAGAATTCATGCTAAGCCTTGCAAGTGCACAATCTACATGAAGATGTCAACGCATGTGCTTGGCCAGGGATTTCCTTTGCTGGAGAGGAAGATGGCCTGGGGCTTTCAGCCCTATTCTTGAACAGTGGTACTCCTAGACCTGCCTGCCTCCCCCACCAACCACCTTCCTACTTTTCTGCTTCAGGTTGCTCTTTAACTTCAACCATATTACAACTTGGAAAAGTTTTAACCTCCCTAGGAATCTGTTTCTTCAGGCTGACAATTTCTAATGGTGGAATTACTGAATGCATCAGAGAGATATTTTTATGGAGGGGATGGAGTCAAGGACACAAGGTACTACTCTTAAACCCCACATGCAGTTCAATCCATTAGCATGGCCCTGGGAAAGGGACAGCAGTTATTTACTAAATCTCTGGAGACAGGATGTCTTTCTAAGCTTAGAGGCAACAGGAAATGTCTCAAAATTTGCTAGATTTGGTAGTGGTAGTAGTAAGGTGGATGAGATGCTGGATATGGGATGAGCAGGCTGTCAGTAGTCCCCAGAATATGGAAACATGGTGGAGAGCTTAGCTATAGTCATGTAGTGTGGGGCATGGGGTGCCAACCAGCGCTATGTGATGGTAATGTTAACACTTATGCTGAAATCAAGGGAACAGAGACTAAGACCCTTGTGGAGGAAGCTAGTTTGCAGAGATGGGAATGGGACAAACATGTAGAGAAAAACAGGGGCAAGAAATCAAGGATCCAATGAGGCCAGACCAGCTTCCTGTAGGTTGTTTCAAGAAGATTCTATATTCTTACAGTAAAACCCCTTTTTAATTAAGGTATTTTGAGTGGGTTTCTGTTCCTTGCACATAGTCCCTTACCTAATAACTTGGTCTTTGGGATTCAGAATTTCCAGATTTAAGAAAGATAGTATGAAAAAAGGGTTATATATGTTAACATTAAATACCAGCGGGGCCTGGGGCAAACAGTAGCTTTTAACAAAGGGGTTAATATTCCTGTAACAAATGTACAAATATTCACCCAAGGGAGTAACTAAGACCATAAACAGCCTCATATTGGGTCAGGTTCTGAGGCCAAATAGGTTCAGATCAGTTCAGGTGGCCAGTTTTCTGGATTTTTGAACTGCAGGTAAATGATTGTGGACTGTATAAATAATGTGACACCCTCCCACTCTAAAAGGCAGAATATAATTGTTTGGGGTAACTCTGGCTTACTGTTTATTACTTTGGAGAAATTTTAAAACTAAGAAATACAAAATTTTTTTTTTGTATGACAGTTAAAAAAAGTGTAACGATAATGAAGGCTGGCACTCATGACAAAATTGTCTTTATATTGTATTTTAAATTTAAATTATAGTAATTAGAAAGGAAATATTTTTATTTTGTTATGAAACATTACTGTGATCACACAGAATGTATTTTATGTAATTTAAGCTTCACATTTCTCTGCAGAATTATCAATTTATGTCTTACATTAACAACAATAAACACATTCTTTAGAATACACCTTTGAGATACATTGTCTTTTGTGATTTTGCACAGTTAATTAAAAAGAGAGGAGGGTACGCAGTATTCTCATATTTCTAATTGAATACATGTAACATAGCATACCTCTGAATTCAGGTGTAAAATGAAGAGTCTGAAGAAGGGAATTGAGGTAACAGGTTCCACCCTGATTTCTGATTCCACTTAAGTTGGTGAATTTTCTAGGAGCAGGTGGCTCCAGAGCTTTAGTCTTTAATTTCTTCCCTTTTCCATACTGGTTATCTGATACATTGGAATAATCCTCTTCAAACAGGTCCCCAAACATTGTGAAACTAAATACTATCCTTAAAAAAATATGACATGTTATATGAATGCTTCTATTTTTAAAACTAAACTTCCCCACATCTCCCTACTTCAAGAATCTACTTTGAAGTTGTTCCTTAGAAAGTACAGACAGTAGTTTGGGCTTTGGAGGCAGTAAGACAGGGATTTTTTTCATCCCTGCTTTGCACACTACCTTGTGACCTTGGGCCAGTTACTAAAACTGTGCTCTTACATGTCAAATGGGACACCACCTGTCATTCAGGGTCATTCAAACAACCAAATGACAACGAAAGAAAGGCACTGACCCAGCGGAGCCCCCAGGTGTGCAGGATTAGGCCCACAATAAATGATAGCTGTATTTTTTTATGGTTTTTTTTTTTTGGCTTTTAAAAGCCATATTGACACCACTAGTGAAAAAGGAGAAAACCCATCATCACACTTAATTTACTGCTAGGGTGGCAAAGCAATCCTAGATTCCAAGAGTTGACAAGGGCGTGGCGACCATCAATCACTTCCTTAAAATCTCTGCTTCTCAAACTCCTTGTACCAGATTATGATCGTAAATAAAGTAAGTGGAGAAAAGATTAATCTTTATTGAGTTCGGTACATGGTCCCAAAGCCGCAGAGCCTGGAGGAGGTTCACTGGGGAAAAAAGACTGCCATTAAAATCATCGAGCCTGCAAGCCCTCCAATATGCACATGCAGCGATGCCAACGTCAGCTCTGGGGCCCTAGCGTACCCGCTCAAGGTCTCACGCCGAGTGCGGAGGAGGATCACTTGGGGATGGGAAAAGCAAAGCGCCTAGCACAGTTCGTAAGAGGCACAAGGCGGTAAAACGCAATGATTTTCTTTTGACTCGTTCCTCAGGAAACACACACACACAATGGAACTTGAAAGTTTAGCCTCCACGCCACGTCCCGAGCCAGCTCCTCAAGCCCTCCAAGCCCCCACAAGTCAAGGGCGAGCGAGGAGACAGATGCGGAGACCACTGACCCTACGCCACGGCGCCGCGTCCCGGGCAGCCCTTCGCCTCGTCCTCCCCAGGCCGTGCCGCCCACTCGGTTCCTACACTTCCCTCACCCCTCCGGAGATTCCCAGCCGCCGGCCGCACTTACTGACTAAAGCCCAGACCCCCACACGGGCCCAAACTGGAAGCGAAGAAACACACCGAAGCTGGGCGCCGCCATGTTGGCGTGGGCCAAGCGTGAGCAATTTATGGAACGTGGGGACTACGCCTCCCAGGATGCCCCGCGGGAGCGCCGGCCCTCTGCGCGAGGCTTTCTGGGCAATGTAGTTCTTTTAGGGGAAAGTTCGGGAGTCGCGATGGGAGGGATCGCTGGCTACGCTGTCCGCTGGTGGGTTCGGGGTCCGCTGGGTTAGGCGGACACTCGTTCATTCATATTTTTAATTTTGTGGCTGTTCTCAGTCGTGCTAGTTGCAGTAGAGTATACAAAGATCACTTGTCCTATGGCAAGGCTAATTCCCATTACCTAAGTATTGGAAACATTTGTATAAGAACTTCAAGTTTGCCATGCACTTTCATAGACATTTTCCGCGTGCATCTCCAGTAAAAGCTGTTCCACATAGACTTGAACCTTTATAACATCTTCAGTATTTGTCTGCACCAACTCTAAGTAGCATACACAAGAGTACACTAAAAATACCTCAAAATTATCCTCTTTTGTACACTTGAACGCCTTGCCTTGGACTATTTCAATAGCCTATTTAGGCTCTACATCTGGCATCTCCTCCACCCAATCCAGCTTCCATCTGGGAATGAATGAGGGAAACATGGAGGAAATCATTTTAATTTCAACTAAAGGTATGAGAGATTGAGAACAGCAATAGTGATAGATGAAGTTGTAAGGCAGGAGTCAAAGTGAATGCCAACTTAAGGGATTTGTATTTGGAATATTTGAGGGAGAGTCCCGTAGCTGCAGTGTTCAGAAGGTGTTGACAGAGAAAGACCTGGAGCCAGGGACCAGCTAAGAGTTTAAAGGTCTAGGTTGGGAAACCATAGTGGAATAGCCTGTTCTCAGTTCCTGATAATAGTCACTCAGGCGCCTTGCCCCCTTGGCAGCCCTCTCATGACTCGCTCTCCTGGCTCCGTGGCATTCTGCCTGCCGCTTCCCTTCCTGCCCTTAGATGTTGTCTCCTTCACCATCGTTTCATCGCCCCCTAATTGTAGGTATTGATGCTGGGGTTCTTGTTTATGGAGTCGAATAATGAATTTCACAAACGCTCAAGGTAGGCAAGCAAGAAAAAGGCTTTTTACTGATAGAAGTAAAGATGCAGAACTCCTGGTTTCTGTAGGTTCCCATTAGGATGCCAGCTATATTTTAGCCTATCATACTAAAGGTCATTTCTATTTTTACCTAGTATGCCTTGGTCAAGCTGCATGAGCTATGTGACTCAGTAAAAATGGTTCTTTATCACAGAGGTTCAGTGAGAACCTTCTTATACATTGTTGCATTGTTCCAGCTGCAAGTCTGTTTTTCACATTCTCAAGGTCTTTAGTAATAAGCATCCCCCTTGTCCTCTCCAGGACCCTCATCTTATTCTAACTGGACAGGAGCTGCCCCCCCTGTTCTTTGTCTCAATAGTTTTCAAACTTCCATTCTCTGACCAAGAATGAGCACTGGAAGGTTAGCTCCTTGAGGACACAAGCTCTCCCTTCTGCACAGCTGTATTCCCACCACCTCAATAGTGCCTGGCTCATTACAGCATCTTAATAAATATTTGTTGATGAATGAATGGCTGGTTAACACCACCATCCTCCCCCTTATCCAGCCTCACAATCTTGGAGCTATATTTGAAACTTCACCTTTTGCCCAGGAGTCTGTTACCTTAAAAGTAAAGTTATCAATTACTTTACTAGCACAAGGGGCTTATTCAGACTAGCAAAGAATTGCAATTGCAGACAAACAACCCAGGGCAAAACCATAGACAAGTTCTGAGAACAAAAGAGAGAAATGCTCTTTTATAGAGAAAGTGGGGAGAGTTGGTGGGGGACTGTTCTAAGAAAAAAAGTCCATTGGGGGAAACTGGGAGTCCCATGTGTTGTGGCAACCTATTGGCTGAGTTACAACAGCCTCTCATTAGCTGGGCTGTTGTCAGGGCAGGCAGAAACTCTTTCTTCCTACTGGGAGGTAAAGTAGCCAAAATAATATGAGCTGTAAGGTGTCTGTCACTTTCTTCTGGTGGGGTCTTCAATTAACAAAGAGTGGGGTGGGGAGTGACAGCTACCCCTGTAGGCCTCCCAACTCCACGTCAGTGAGGTTTCCCTACACCAATTTTCAGGGATCCAACCATTTGCAACTCAAAGTGTTGTTGGCAGCTGCATCTAGGGAGGTCTCTCCCTGCACACTAGGTGAAACCTCAACATGGGCGGGGGAAGGTTCTTGACTCTGGACTAGAAAGTGTTCTCGAACAGGTTGGACAAATGTAGGTAAGGAAGGAATTCATTAAAGCAAGAGTAGTAGTGGATGGCAGCAGGTTTGCAGGCAGTAGAACGCAAGAAAGAACAGAGGGAGGAAAGGGAAGCTCATTGAACTTCTGCTTGGCATAGGGCAGATCCCTTGCCGACTCCTTAAGCCAGGGTCACCTGGTGTCCAGTGTCCACTTGAATCTGCACAGCATGGGGAGTAAGTCCCTACCACCCCAGGATGTAGGGGAGCTCCTGAGCACTGGATGGAGCTAGGTTATGTTCTGAGAACTTCCTAAAAGCAAAGAAAGGAGATTTTCAGGGAGGCTACTAAAAAGCACTATCATACGGCTGCAGTCCTGTCCGGGTCATCCAGGTGACAGGTGTTTGCAGGCCCAAATCAGATATGTCAGTAGCCCTTCCCTATTTGTCTGAAGTAGGACAGAGAGAATGAAGACTTGTGCTTAAGTGTAGAAAATTGAATGAAATAACAAAGTAACAAAGACACTTACTGCTGGAAGAGCACAGACACAAAATGCAATAAGTTGAGCAGTGAGAAGTCTTTATTTAAGGCAAGAAGTACATACTTGAAGAAAGGGGAGTGAGGGGAACCTCAGAGAGGAGGTGCCCTTAAGGGCTTAGGATTCTGTCTTTTAAGACTTTCAGGAATGGGGCAAAGGGCCAGGGGTTGGGGGGCAAACATAGGCTTCACATGTGGTCTCATTATGTCTATGTCCAGTGGGAGACATTATATCACCATCCAGTCAGTCCTCTAAATAATTTTGTAAGAAAAACTTAACACAAGGTATTTATTGATCCAGTTCTTCTTCAAGGTAGTGGTTACTCTCAAGCACTGGGAACATATCAGTTAGGACTGCTTGCTCTGCCTTAAGATAGGGTCAATTGTTAATCTGATTACCAAAAAATATGGTAGGAATCTTACCTCCTAACTCCCTGGTTTTTAAAATGGAATCTTAGCCTTAAGAGGGAGTCCCTCATGTTCTTACTATACTATTTATATCTCAGCATTTTCCATCATAGGCACAAAAAGTTAATCATATGCTTGTCCCACCTGTATTAGGATGATAGCCATTAAAAAAATACATAAACAAGCCCTTCTTTACAATTAGAAGTTTCCCATTATTTAAGGATTCCAGATAACAACAAAAGATGCCCAGTAAAATCTGAATTTCAGATAAGGAATACCCCATGAAACATTTAGTACATTCTTATATTTTAAAAATATTGTTTATCTGAAATTCAAGTTTGACTGGGTATCTTGGATTTTAATTTGCTTAATCTGGCATCATCCCATTTTCTTTTTTGAACTTGTATTTCTATTCCACAATGCCACAGATTTTTATCCTGCTTTTATGCCTGACATCTTTTATTGATCTTCCTAATGTATGTTTATGTGTATACATACATATATATGTAAACATCGAAATTAAATGTTAAAAATAATTTTCAACGACTATTAGCTCTAAGTGATCAATGTCCTCTGAATTAAGTTGTTATTGCAATCATTAGTACAGAATTGTTTAAAATGTATAGTATATTACAAACTTTGAAAACTAGTTATTAAACACTAAAAATGCATTTTTTATTGGAACTGCATGTCTTAATGAGATGACTGAATGGCGGGTACCTTTATTCAGGGGACTGTCCTTTTGTTGAGAGGGTTTTGCACCTTGATGCATGCCCTAAAATAAAATGGATGAGAGCGATTCTTTTCACTTGTAAAGTCAAAGAAAAGGCTATTGGATTGGGAAAGGGAACCCTTTGCTTCAGATGCTTTCTCAGGCCAATGGGTTTTAGGAGAGAGCAAAGAGAGTTTAGGAAATGGAGATTAACTTAGGAGTGATGAGTCCTTGCTGTCGCTTCCCTGCGCCCAGGCTGGGGAAGAGTGAAACAGACTTCTCAAACATCAATGCACTGATACATCCATGCATCACTGGGGGAGTTTATTCACATGGGTTCTGATTCAGGGGGTTTGAAATGGGTCCCTATATTTTGCATTCCTAGCAAGATCCCAGCTGATGCCAACTTATGCTGCTGGTCCCAGGACCACTCTGAGTTGCTGGGGGCTAGACCTGTGCTGCTCAATGCAGCAGCTGCTGGGCTGTTGGGCCCTTAGATAAGACTCGTCCTAACTGAGATGTGCTTCAGTGTAACATGCACACTGGAATGAGAAGACAGCATGAAGAAAGGAACGGAAAATATCTCACCCTTATGTTGATTACATGTTGCAATGATAATATATTGCATATGTTAAGTAAATTTAATGAAATTAAAATTAATTCTGCCTGTTTCTTTTGCTTTTAAAATGTGACTACTAGAAAATCTAAAACAACATATGTGGCTTGCATTAGATTTCTAGGGGACAGCGCTGGGACAGTTGGTTGTACCCAGGCTTTTTCCATAGATCCTACAGATCAGGCAATAGTCTAAGCCTTTGTAAGTCCTGGGAGAGGAAATCCCGCGGCAAAATACCTCTAAAAACCGAAATCAGTCCATGGGAGAAATAAAGTTTAAAACTCGTTTATTGCTTACAAACTGCAGTCCAGTGCCATCTCTCTCTCCCCTGCTCCGAAACTGAGCAAGCTAGCCCCTCCCCTTAAACGCTCAGGTTCAGACACACCCTTGGTTGTCCAGGTAATTACCCACTGACACAGAGATGAACTTCTCTCCACCTCTGAGGATATGCAGATGTACTAAAGCCAGGAGAGATAATCTGGGAATGTTACAATTTTACCCACAGCCTTAAATGCTGCTATTAGGAGGGGACAGAGAGGGGACAGGGAGGAACCTGCATGTGAGAAGATGAGAAAATTTTAGTCCATGGACTGGGGAACACAAAGTTAGTTGACCTTAAGGCTCAGCTCCAAAACTCCTGATTCTGGGCCTGGGTAGAAATTTCTCTTCTACTGTCTGCCTTCCTCTTGGGTGCTGCTTACAGGGACTCTGATTCAGGGCGCCCTGCATGCAGCAGAAGGGCATCACTCCCGAGGCTCGCCCCAGCCAGAAATCCCACAGAGATTGTCTGTGGATCCCACTCCAGTAAGCAGTAATTATTTGCAGACAACTCTTTCAAGCCTCATGGGTACTTTCTCAAATATTATGTGATTTTTGCCCTAAATGGTTGGCAAGAGGTAAAAAATACCAGACTCTGACCTGAAAAACTCGTGGCTTATTTGGTACTGGTTATTCATTTCCTTTTAATATAATTGTTACACAATCTCTACCCAATGCTATAAACAAGAATCTTTCAAACTAAAAGTCATGTCTTAGTAGTGGGTCATGAAACCTATTCAGAGGGGGTTTTAGTCAGTTTTTAAAAAGAGAGAGAAACAAAGGGAGAAGAAGTAGAATAGGATTAGATAAGATTTTTTAAAAATCCAAATAGTAAGGATAATGGTTGTTATGTGGAACTTTGTTCCAGATACACAGATCCATATTTGTATATTGATTTTGACGTTATATGTAAATTATTGCTGTGGGCCCTGACCCAACTGTTTGAAAGCCAATGTCTTCAACCACCTATTGACCTTGTCTGCCCTCCACAACCCATTTAAGCAAACTTCACATCGTGTGGGGCAGTTGTCACCAAAGTAAGGGGGACAAACAATGTTTTGGAATACCGGAAGAGAAGAACTTCTATTGATATTAACTAATTAACTACTGTTTAACAGCTTTATTGGCATATGAACTGACATATGATAAAATGCATGTGACACATAGAATTTGATAAACTTTGAAATAAATAATCTTCAAATCATCACAATCAAGATAATGATCAGCCCTGCTTATTAGTTTCCTGGACCTACGTACCACAAACTACATGGTCTAAAGAAACAGAGCTTTTTTGTTTCATAGTTTCGGAGGCTAGAAGTCTGAAATCCAGGTGCTGGCAGGGCCACACTCCCTCTGAAACATGTAGGAGAGAATCCTCCCTCGCCACTTCCTAGCTTCAGGTGGGTCCTTGGCTTGCAGCTGCCCAAGTCCAATTTCTACCTTTATCATACGGCCTTCTCCTGTGTGTTCACGTCTTCACACGGCCCTCTCCTTATTGGATCAGGGGCCAGTCTGACCTCATCTTACTTAACTTGTCATATCTGCAATGACCTTGGTATCCTAACAAGGTCACAGCCTGAGGTTCTGGGTATTGGGACTTCAACATATCCTTTATGTGGAGGATACAGTTTAATCCATAACAACATCCCAAAGTCTCCTTGTGCCCATTTGTGATCTTTCCAGCGCCCCACCCCAGCACCCTCCTCTCCATTCTATCTCCTCTCTCCTTCCTCCCCAGTCAACCAACCACTGACCTGCTTTTGTTAACACGTTACATTGCTATGGTGCATTTATTACGACTAATGAACACTATTGATCCATTGTGATTAATTAAAGTCTATATATTCATATTTCATTAATTTTCACCTAATGTCCTTTTTCTTTTCCAAGATCCCATCCAGGACATCATAGTATATTTAATCATGTCCCTTTAGACTCCTCTAGACTGTGATAGTTTCTCAGGCTTTTCCTGTTTTTGGTGACCTTGACAGTTTTGAGAAGTACTGATTAGGTATTTTGTAGAAAGCCCCTCAATTTGAGTTTGTCTGATATTTTTATCATACTTAAACCAGAGTTGCAGGTTTTGGAGCAGTTTCTTTTCTTGCTTTCTTGTTATAAATATCCAATGTTGAGAAGGCTATTCTTTTCTCCACTAAATTGCCATTGCATCTCTGTAAAAAGCTGGTTGTCCATATATCTATGGATTTGTTTCTGAACTTTCTATTCTGTTTCATTGATCTATTTATGAAATCCTTGATTACTATAGGTTTGTAATGAGTCTTAGCATGTGGTAGTGTTAGCCCTCTGTCTTAATCAACTTAGCTGCTATAACAGAATATTATAGACCAAGTGGCTTGTGAACAAGAAAAATTTATTTCTCACAGTTCTACAGGTTGGAAGTCCAAGATCAAGCTACCAACATAGTCAGGTTCTGGTGAAAATCCTCTTCCAAGTTGTCGTTGGCTGACTTTATGTATCATCACATGATGGAGAGAAGAGAGAGGAAGCCAGCTCTCTGATCACTCTTATAAAGGCACCAATCCCATTCATGAGGGCCCACTCTCAAGGCTTTATCTAATCCTAATTGCATCTAATCCAAAGCCCCACCTCCTAATGACATCTTATCAGGGTTCCAACATAGGCATTTTGGGGAGGTGCAGCATATAGTCCACATGTTGGGGAAGGTCTTCGAGAAGACATGACTGCCAGTTGACCAGTGAGGCTGACCACAGCAATTGGACACCCCTCATTCCTTCCCCTGCCCCCGGAATGTGCATTCTGCCTGATTTCCTCACTCCCAGAGGCTGCTTTAAAGACATATCCTTGAGGTGCTGATGTGATGTGGAGACCATCTGGACAGGATATGTGACTGAATCCAGTTAAGGATTCTGTAAAGACTTTTAAGGTTCTGGTGGGCAGGTGTGGAGATCTATTCATCTTGAGGCCACCCTAGACAAACCTTGTTTGTAAATTCCTTTGCTAATTAAACCCTGCCACCTACCAACCTGGAGGGGCCCACCTCTTTCTTCAGTCTTTCCCTGCTCTTGCATATGGGGGCCAGTTTCAGATTACATCTGGGAAAGCTCCCA
>JAVSCE010002029.1:0-172530 GCA_032199065.1 Smutsia gigantea
GTTCCCTTTTCTCCACATCCTCGCCAACATTTGTTGTTGTTTGTGTTTTGGATATTGGCCATCCTCACTGGTGTGAGGTGATATCTCATTGTGGTTTTAATCTGCATTTCTCTGATGATTAGCGATGTGGAGCATCTTTCATGTGCCTGTTGGCCATCTGAATTTCTTCTTTGGAGAAGTGTCTATTCATGTCCTCTGCCCATTTCTTAATTGGATTATTTGCTTTCTGTTTGTTAAGGTGCATGAGTTCTTTATATATTTTGGATGTCAACCCTTTATCATATAGGTTTTTATGAATATATTCTCCCTTACTGTAGGATGTCTTTTTGTTCTACTGATGGTGTCCTTTGCTGTACAGAAGCTTTTCAGCTTGATATAGTCCCACTTGTTCATTTTTGCTTTTGTTTCCCTTGCCCGGGGAGATATGTTCATGAAGAAGTTGCTCATGTTTATGTCAAGAGATTTTTGCCTATGTTTTTTTCTAAGAGTTTTATGGTTTCATGACTTACATTCAAGTCTTTGATCCACCTTGAGTTTACCTTTGTGTATGGGGCTAGGCAGTAGTCCAGTTTCATTCTCTTACATGTAGCTGTCCAGTTTTTCCAACACCAGCTGCTGAAGAGGCTGTCATCTCCCCATTGTATATCCAAGGCACTTTTATCAATTATTAATTGACTGTATATGTTTGGGTTAATGTTTGGGTTTTCTATTCTGTTCCACTGGTCTGTGGGTCTGTTTTTGTGCCAGTACCAAATTGTCTTGATTACTGTGGCTTTGTAGTAGAGCTTGAAGTCAGGGAGTGTAATTCCCCCTGTTTATTCCTCCTTCTCAGGATTGATTTGGCTATTCAGGGTCTTTTGTGGTTCCATATGAATTTTAGAATTATTTGTTCCAGTTCATTGAAGAAAGCTGTTGGTAGTTTGATAGGGATTGCATTGAATCTGTAGATTGCTTTAGGTAGTATAGCCATTTTGACAATATTTATTCTTCCTAGCCAAGGGCATGTGATGCATTTCCATTTGTTAGTGTCCTCTTTAATTTCTCTTAGGAGTGTCTTGTAGTTTTCAGAGTACAGGTCTTTCACTTCCTTCGTTAGGTTTATTCCTAGGTATTTTATTCTTTTTGATGCAATTGTGAATGGAATTGTTGTTCTGATTTCTCTTTCTGTTAGTTCATCATTAGTGTATAGGAAAGCAACAGATTTCTGTGTGTTAATTTTGTATCTTGCAACTTTGCTGAATTCAGATATTAGTTCTAGTAGTTTTGGAATGGAATCTTTAGGGTTTTTTATGTACAGTATCATGTCATCTGCAAATAGTGACAATTTGACTTCTTCTTTACCAATCTGGATGCCTTGTATGTCTTTGTTTTGTCTGATTGCTGTGGCTAGGACCTCCAGTACTATGTTGAATAACAGTGGAGAGTGGGCATCCTTGTCTTGTTCCCGATCTTAGATGAAAAGCTTTCAGCGTCTCGCCGTTAGTATGATGTTAGCTGGGTTTGTCATATATAGCCTTTTTGATGTTAAGGTACTTGCCGTCTATACCCATTTTGTTGAGAGTTTTAATCAGGAATGGATGCTGAATTTTGTCAAATGCTTTTTCAGCATCTATGGAGATGATCATGTGGTTTTTGTTCTTTTGTTGATGTGGTGGATGATGTTGATGGATTTTCGAATGTTGTACCATCCTTGCATCCCTGGGATGAATCCCACTTGATCATGGTTTGCTAATATTTTGTTGAGTATTTTTGCATCTACGTTCATCAGGGATATTGGTCTGTAATTTTCTTTTTGGTGAGGTCTTTGCCCGGTTTTGGTATTAGAGTGATGCTGGCTTCATAGAATGAGTTTGGAAGTATTCCCTCCTTTCTATTTTTTGGAAAACTTTAAGGAGAATGGGTGTTATTTCTTCTCTATATGTCTGGTAGAATTCAGAGGTGAATCCATCAGGCCCAGGGGTTTTGTTCTTGGGTAGTTTTTTGATTACCAATTCGATTTCGTCGCTGGTGATTGGTCTGTTTAGTTTTTCTGTTTCTTGCTTGGTCAGTCTTGAAAGGTTGTATTTTTCTAAGAAGTTGTCCATTTCTTCTATGTTTTCCAGCTTGTTAGCATATAGATTCTCATAATATTCTCTTATGATTCTTTGTATTTCTGTGGGGTCCGTCGTGATTTTTCCTTTCTCATTTCTGATTGTGTTTATGTGTGTAGATTCTCTTTTTCTCTTAATGAGTCTGGCTAGGGGTTTATCTATTTTGTTTATTTTTTCAAGAACCAGCTCTTGGTTTTATTGATTTTTTCTATTGTTTTATTCTTCTCAATTTTATTTATTTCTTCTCTAATCTTTATTATGTCCCTCCTTCTGGTGACTTTGCGCCTCATTTGTTCTTCTTTTTCCAATTTCAGTAATTGTGTCTTTAGACTATTTATTTGGGAATGTTCTTCTTTCTTTAAATAGGCCTGGATTGCAATATACTTTCCTCTTAGAACTGCCTTTGCTGCGTCCCATAGAAGTTGTGGCTTCGTGTTGTTGTTGTCATTAGTCTCCATATATTCTTTGATTTCTGTTTTGATTTGGTCGTTAACCCATTGATTAATTAGGAGAGTGTTGTTAAGTCTCCATGTATTTGTGAGCCTTTTTGATTTCTTTCTAAAATTTATTTCTAGTTTTATACCTTGGTGATCTGAGAAGTTGGTTGGTAGGATTTCAATATTTTTGAAATTACTGAGGTTCTTTTTGTGGCCTTGTATGTGGTCTATTCTGGAAAATGTTCCATGTGCACTTGAGAAGAATGTGTATCCTGTTGCTTTTGGGTGTAGAGTTCTGTTAGGTCCATCTGTTCTAGTGTGTTGTTCAGTGCCTCTGTGTCTTTACTTATTTTCTGTCTGGTCGATCTGTCCTCTGGAGTGAGTGGTGTGTTGAAGTCTCCTAAGATGAATGCATTGCTGTCTATTTCCTCCTTTAATTCTGTTAGTATTTGTCTCACATATGCTGGCGCTCCTGTGTTGGGTGCATATATATTTATAATGGTTATATCTTCTTGTTGGACTGACCCCTTTATCATTATGTAATGTCCTTCTTTATCTTTTGCTACTTTCTTCGTTTTGAAGTCTATTTTGTCTGATACAAGTACTGCAACACCTGCTTTTTTCTCTTTGTTGTTTGCATGAAATATCTTTTTCCATCCCTTCACTTTTAGTCTGTGTATATCTTTGGATTTGAGGTGAGTTTCTTGTAGGCAGCATATAGATGGGTCTTGCTTTTTTATCCATTCTGTTACTCTGTGTCTTTTGATTGGTGCATTCAGTCCATTTACATTTAGGGTGATTATTGATAGATATGTACTTATTGCCATTGCTGGCTTTCGATTCGTGGTTACCAAGGGTTCAAGGGTTGCTTCTTTACTATCTAACAATCTAACTTAACTTTCTTGTTAAGTTATTGTAAACACAGTCTGATGTTTCTTTCTTTCTCTCCCTTCTTATTCCTCCTCCTCCATTCTTTCTATAATAGGTGTTTTATTCTTTGCCTTTAGTTAGTATTTGGATGGTCTGCTTTCTTTGCTATGATTTTTTTTCTCTGGTGACATCTTTTTAGCCTTAGGTGTGCTTCCATCTAGAGCAGTCCATTTAAGATATCCTGTAGTGGTGGTTTATGAGAGGCAAACTCTCTCAACTTTCGTTTATCTGGAAATTGTTTAATCCCTCCATCATATTTAAATGATAATCGTGCTGGATACAATATTCTTGGTTCGAGGCCCTTCTGTTTCATAACGTTAAATATATCATGCCATTCTCTTCTGGCCTGTAAGGTTTCTGTTGAGAAGTCTGATGATAGTCTAATGGGTTTTCCTTTGTAGGTGATCTTTTTTTCTCTGTCTAGCTGCCTTTAATACCCTGTCTTTATCTTTGATCTTTGCCATCTTAATTATTATTTGTCTTGGTGTTGTCTTCCTTGGGTCCCTTGTGTTGGGAGATCTATGAGCTTCGGTGGACTGCGAGACTACTTCCTTCCCCAGCGAGGGAAAGTTTTCAGCAATGATTTCTTCAAAGACACTTTCTATCCCTTTTTCTCTCTCTTCTTCCTCTGGTACTCCTATAATGCGAATATTGTTCCGTTTGGATTGGTCACACAGTTCTCTTAATATTCTTTCATTCCTAGAAATCCTTTTATCTCTCTCT
The DNA here is from genome assembly GCA_032199065.1 of Smutsia gigantea. Classification (NCBI taxonomy): domain Eukaryota; kingdom Metazoa; phylum Chordata; class Mammalia; order Pholidota; family Manidae; genus Smutsia; species Smutsia gigantea. The sequence continues at coordinate 4,181 of JAVSCE010002029.1, forward strand.
GCCTCAGCTGCTCTGTACTCCTGTTCTCTGTTTTCTATTCCATTAACAGTCTCTTGCATCTCATCCATTCTGCTGTTAAGCCCGTCGATCGCTTGTCTGATTTCTGCATAGTATTTCCTCAGTTCCCTCACTTCCTCCCTCAGCTCTTGCACATTTCTCTGTAGGTCCATTAGCATGGTTATGACTTTTATTCTGAATTCTTTTTCATGAAGACTGTGCATTTCCATCCCTTCAGACTCCCTCTCTGGGGTTGTCTGGTTGATTTTGGTCTAAACCATATTCCTCTGTCTTTTCATGGCTATAGAATTGGTCACTAATAGTTGCCACGTATGTCAGCTGGGCTCTTTAAGACTTTAAAAAGAGAAGAAAAAAAAAAAAAGAGAAAGAAAGAAAGAAAAAAAGAAAAAAGAAAGAAAAGAAAAAACAAAAACAAAACAGAAAACAAAACAAAAAAAAACAAAAAAAATGCCCACCGGACGTAGATTCTGTGGGAATGCTCTAGGTGGCGCTATTGCCCCACTATTCCACAGCTGTGACTGTGCCGCTCCGCAGGGCCCTTTATCGCTCTGGCAGGGGTGGGAACGAATAGGAGGCTGTTGATCTCAGTGAGAAGTGTTAAGTATGGCTACGCTTCCTCAGTCACCAGCTAAGGCGTCTGACACTCCCCAGGACTCCCAGCCTGCTGGGCTGAGTGTGCTGGGGCGATCCGGCTCCTCCGCTGGGCTCCTGTCTCTTTAAGACCGCTGAAGAAAGCACGCGCTTTTTTTTTTCCCTTCCCGGGAGCCGGCTGCAAGCACCCTGGCGCGTTCCCCGCTCAGATCCTGCCCCTCTGTCTCTTCAGTCTCCGCTGCCCTGCGCAATGTGGGTCAGCGCTCCCCGCGCAGATCCCCGGGGCTGGCTACTTCGCGGGGTGCCCTTCCACTCCCTCCCGGCTCTGAATCCTCTCCTCCCGCCGATGCGCTGGGGTGGGGGAGGGCTCGGGTCCCGCCGGGTCGCCGCTCCGTATCTTACCTGCCTCTTGGGGTGCCAAGTCCTCTCGGGTGTAGCTGCATGCTGTGCGCTTTCCTGTGTATTCTCGTCTCCCTTTTAGGAATAGATGTATTTGCTGTGTTTTCGTAGATAAATATAGTGTTGGGAGGAGATTTCTGCCGCCCTGCTCACACCGCCATCTTCCCGGAAGTCCTCCCTTCTTTCTGTTTTAAAGAGTTTTTGCGTAAAGATTCAGTCTAACTTAAGTTCATACTTCCTTTTGCAATCAATTCTATTGTTTTTCAAGAAGTCTCTCCTCTCCCTGTTTTTCCCCAGAATGGTTTCTGGGTGTCTGAAGACTCTTTAGATATGGTCTTAGTTTGGAAAAAGGAATGATCTGCACACTGGCCTAGCTCAGACACCTTTTCCTGCTTCTCTTAGACCATTAGTGGTTTTGCCGTCTGCCTCTGCCCATGAAGTAACCACAGTGGTGTGGCATGTGGTCTGTTTTCTCGGCACAGTCAGGGTGTGCTGATTGCTTCCAAGGAGCATGGCTTTCTCCGTGTTGATGAGGCCACACCTTGCTTTTCATGGTGCTGGAGTTCTCCCAAGAGCTGACTCCCGTTCACCTCTGAGCTCAGATAACTCACTCTCAGAGGCTTTGGGATGTAGGGTCATTTTGCCTGTAGTAATCCCAGGGCAGGCTCACCTGTAACCTTAGCAGCTTTCTGTGTCATCCTCTGTGGGGCACACAAAAACTTGTGGATCTTGTCTGTGCCACACATGGGCCTTGAGGAAGACTAGGGGTGTTACCACACACACTTTTACCAAGTCACTGTAATGTTGTTCCCATTTTCTTGCAGTTTCCCCCATGTTGATAGGCAGTGGTACCCTGTGGGTCCTCTTTCCAGAGTTCAAAGCAGCTCAGCGCAGGAGCACAGTGTACTTTGGCCTTGCCCTCAAGCCCCCTCTTCAGGGGGCATTTCCCTTGGGACTTATTTTTTGGTTTCGTGAGGCCAGTTCTTGATAATAAAGTGTTTTGTTTATCTCCCTTCCTGCCAATGTAGCTGGACTTCATTGCTGTTTTCGTGTATATTCAAAATACAGTGTTAGAAATGAGAAACTGAACACTGACTCTTTGTTGTTGCATCCCTGCTAGAACAATTACGTTTTTTTCCCATTGTATTGATTGCTTCTGGCTGAGTAAGGCAGAGGTCACATATGAGACACATATAGGAAATAGAAGTGCAGTAAAAAATTTTTTAAATAGTATTTTCATTATATAGTGTATGAATTGTAGTTGATTGCATTGACACATAGGTATGAATTACTGATTTTTTTTCTGTTCTTTTCTAGAGAGCTGCTTTTGCACATTTCCCTGAACTCTATGATTTTGCTCTCTCAAATGTGGCAGAAGTAGATACTCGGGAATCCTTGGTCAAGTTTTTTGGACCTCTTAGGTAAGGCAATATGAAAAGAAAACTAAATTTTAACTTTCTTTCTGCTTTTAGTCATTTTTGCACTACTGTAGGTAATGTCACTTATTGTGCCAGTCTTCATTGGCAACTAGATCCAGTGCCTCTTTCTAGCATTTGGTATCTTTGAGTCACTTAGATTCAATTATCCATCTTCTCTTTCTTTCTTTTTTTGGTAAAATTTATATTTTTCATAACATACATTTTTCCCTAGATCTTAAATTTTGCTTAAAGCAGAACATAAAGCTGGTATCCCATCAGTCATAAACAACATATAACAGAAACCAATAAATGTTCATATGTGGTATTAGAGGTATGACCCAGAAAAGTTTTTATGTGTTTAAAATTTATTAAATTAGTATATACTTTGGCACATAGCTATCTGCTGATAATACTATTTTGAAACTAGTAATAATGTGTTTACTATGTGGTGGGCATTCTGTAAGTGTGTAAATAATCTTCAAAACATTTATATGGGGAGTAGGTGCCATTTTAGATATGAGGTCATTGGAGCACAAAACAGTGAAGTCATTTGCCTAGGTGACATAGCAAGTCAGTGGCAGAGATAGGATTTAAACCTAGGTAGTCTGACCTCTGAGCTCCAACTTTTAACCACTGTACTTCTATTATCTACCATCATTTGTAAGTTGTGGGAGGAATTATATTTAGTTCATTGGCTATTTAAAATGAAACAGACAGAAGTTGGTTCTTCATTTCTATATGATGATTTAATAATAACTTATATAATAGCGTATAGATAATAAAGTATTTTGTTCTTTTCAATAACTGCATAGAGTTCCACTGAACACATTTACCATACTATTTTTTTAATCACTCGCCTAGTGACAGATCTCTAATGTTAACATTCTTGGCTATAACACACAATTGGGCAGAGAATGTCCTTTTTACTTCTACATAAAAAGTTTTGGTACTGATTCCCAGAAGCAGAATGGCTGGCTCTTAGGGATTATGTGCTTGAAAGTTGTTAATACATTTCTATATTTCCTTTAAAAAATATGGCAGTTAAACACTTAGAACAACAGTGTATAAGGATTTATTTCTCTCCCTACTAACACTGGATAAATTATTTTTGCCAATCCAAGGACAAAAAAAAACCCTCACTATTTTACTTTGTATTCTATAATTTTATTGGAGAAATTAAGCATTTTTCTAATTTTTTGGCCATTTGCATTTCTTCTATACTTCTGTATTATTATCCTATGGTATTTTACACTCCATTGCTTACTGTTCTGTTGATTTCTTTTTAAGTAACTCTTACATATTCTGGATACTAATATTTTATCTAGTTTGTGTTGCAGTTATTTTGTCAGTTTCTTTTAAATTTTGTTTCTGATATATTTTGTTACTACAGATATTTAAAAATTTTAATTATTATATCTGCCAATCTTCAATAGCAATAACAAATGCTTTATATAGAAAGCCTTCTTCACCATAAGATTGCAAAAATATTATCTCATATGTTTAAAGCACTTTTTCAGAATTTTTTTTTACATTTAATTTAGCTGTATAATCCATATGTAAATCTAGGGAATTTATTTTGCCCATGGAACTTCTTTACACTCTTAAAAATTATTCAGGATCTCAAATAACTTTTTAAAATGTGGATTACAGACATTATATTTACTATATTAGAAATTAAAACTAGAAAAATTTTAAGTTAATTCATTTAAGAAATCAAAGGATAAAAAAGATGTGGTGCATATACACAATGGAGTATTATTCAGCCATAAAAAGAAAAGACATCTTGCCATTTCTAACAATATGGATGAGTCTAGAGGGTATTATCCTCAGTGAAATATGCCAGATGGAGAAAGACAAGTACCATATGATTTCACTTATTTGTGGAATATAAAAACAAAGAAAACAGAAGTAACAAAATAGCAGCAGACTCATAGACACTGAGAAGTGACTATGGTTACCGTGGGGGAGGGGTTGGGATGATGTGTGGGTGGGGAGAATGAGGGGGATAAACGGGCACAATGATTCTCAGTTACAATATAAGTTGGTCATGGGGACCGTAGTACAGCATTGAGAATATAGTCAGTGATTCTGTAACATCCTCCTATGTTGACAGATAGTAATTGCACTAGAGGGGGTGAGGATTTAATAATAAGGGTAACTCTTGAGCCACTCTGTTTGACATTTGAAACCAATATGAGAATGTATATCAATGATAATTCAATAACAAATCAATTAAAATCCATTATATGTTAGCATATTACTTAGTTAATGAAAAATAGATTCTCCAAAATGAAAAAAATACAAAATGAGAAGAGAGGCATTGTTTTACATTTTTGCAGATTTCTTTAATGTCTGGTTTAATTTGCTTCAGGATTCAGTTTGTTGTGAGATGTTGTTTTGGTTGAAGTAAATGAATAGAATCTGGCCTTATACAGAGGAAAATGTATTTTAGTGGCTTTTACAAATAATTGGGAATATTCTTCTTTGGTACTATATCAAAACTTGACAAGTGGTAGTTTCTTAAAGGTTACTTTCATTTGGACATCCATATGCAATGTATAAAACCACATATACCTCATACATATATACAGATCAACTCAAAATGAATCAGGAATTGGGAAATAAAAGAGAAAATCTTTTGTGATGATGATTTGTGCAGAGATTTCCATAGATGCCAAAACCAGAGCACAATCTATAAAGGAAAAAAGTTAATGAATTGGACTTGTCAAAATTTAAAACTTCCATTTGAAAGACATTGTTAAGAGAATGAAAAGACAAGCCCCAAACCAGGAGAAAAGTTGGATAAACATGTATCTGATAACAGACTGGTATCTAGTACTCTCAGAACTCCATAATAAGAAAACAACTTGGCAAAAAAATAGCTAAAAATTTGAACAGGTATTTCACCAAAGAAGATGTATAGACTTCAGTAAGCCCACAGAAAAATACTTAGCATCATTAGTCATTAGGGAAATGCAAATTTAAATCCTAACAAGATACCATTACTTGTCTATTAGAAAGGTTAAAAAGAAAAGGTTTAAAAAAACCCTGATATGTTGACTCTTGACAAGCATGTGGAGCAACTGGAATAATTTGCTGGTGGGAATTCAAAATGGTAGTGCTACTTTGGAAAAATCTGACAGTTTGTTGTAAAGTTAAATATGCACTTACTGTACGATCTGGTATTCTCATGGATATACTCCAGAGAAGTGAAATCACACAAATATCTGTATAGAAATATATATAGTGGCTTTATTTACAGTTGTCAAAAACAGGAATACACAAGTGTCCTTCAACTGGTGAGTGAGTAAACACACTGTGATATGTCCATATGATGGAATACTACTCAGCAATAAAAGGTAACCAGCTGTAGATACGCACAGTGTGGTTGAATTTCAGTTACATTATGCCAAGTGAAAGCAACCGATGTCAAAAAGCTACGTAATGTATGATTCCATTTAGTTGACCTTCTGGAATAAAATGACAGATTGAAAAAGGATTAGTGGTTACCAGGGACTGGGATAGAGAGCTGGAGGGAATTTTAGCGGGTGATGATACTCTATTATAAAGCTGTCAAGCTTGCGGCAACAAATGCAAGTTTTCCAAAAGTCCAGTTTTTCACTTGGAAGTTCAGATTTTTATCTTGGGTGTCAGTTGTTTTCCTTGAACGTGACTGGCTTATTGTGTTCAAATTTGAAATTTTTTTTGCCATTTATACAAATCTGAATAACCACAGTTTCTCAGTCATTTTTTAAGTAAAAATTTTGTGTAGAATGTTTGCTCCCATTTTGTCACACAAAATTTTTTTTAAAACAGGTACTCAAGTGTCCCAATTTAATAACATTAATAATTTTTTTTACTACTTCATCAAGGACATTCTTAAATGAAACAGGAAGTCTTTTAAAATTGTGTGTGGTGGTGATGAATGCCATGACTACTTGATATAGTACTAGCTAGTGTCACTGCTTGATATGTGCCAGCAATTTTACAGTGCTTTTGTTTTTGCAATGTCCCTATACATGTGAAGACTAGGGGAAAAAAAGCAAATAATGTCTTAGAATTAATATAAAAAGTTGTCCTTGCAGGTTTCCTGAAAGGTTCTCAGGGACCATGAGAGATTTGCAAGAACACACTTTGAGAACCCTGTATTAGGGTTTCAACTTTCATAGCTGATGTTTTATATCTGCCGCTCATATCACGGGATTATATATACTAGGTTAAACTTTTCAAGCAATCTGTGAAATTGCATGTTTCAAAAGTGAAGTGAGTTGAGAGTAAAATAATTGATCTTTATTCTGCAGTTCAAATACCCTCCACCAGGTGGCATCATACCTCTGCTTGTTACCAACTCTTCCTAAAAATGAAGACACAACTTTAGATAAAGAATTTCTTCTAGAATTGCTGGTAAATATTAATGTTCTTTGAATTTTGCATATGGTTTTTCCCTCCATTTTTAAATCATTATTAAAGATGTGGGTTGGTACAGATTTTTTTCTGGATTTAAGATTAGGTTGATAATTCCTATCTGTTTTAGAATTATATCATCAGTTGATATTGTCAGATTTATTTTCTTATCTCTTAGATTTCTTTTAATAAGTCTTTTACCTTTTAAAACTGTTTTATGGCATGAATTCATTCCATATAAACATTTATGAGCAGCACCTGTGTCAGGCATTCAGCTACTGGGGATACTTAGATAGCTGACACCATTCCTGCTTTTAAGAGATACAGTTACACATGAACACACACATAGATAATACATGTGTATTTGTATCTATCTGTTAATTTTAAAGTTATCATTTAAATATAGTGCCTTGAATATTAAGCCATACCTTTATCACTAGAAAACTCAGGAATGTTTAGAAATAGAGTAAGTTATCGCTTAGTGGTTTAAGAATTCTAAGGAATTTCTAAATCATTTTGGGAAGTGAGGGGCTTTATCTCTCAAAATAATACTTTTTTTCATAAATTTTTATTTTTTATTTTAGTATCATTAATATACAATTACATGAGCAACATTGTGATTACTAGATTCCCCCCATTATCAAGTCTGCGCCACATACCCCATTACAGTCACTGTCCCAGCGTAGTAGGATGCTGCAGAATCACAACTTGTCTTCTCTGGGCTATACTGCCTTCCCTGTGCCCCCCCACTACATTGTGTGTGCTATTCGTAATGCCCCTTGTTCCCATTCTCCCTCTCTTCCCACCACCCACCCCTAGTCCCTTTCCCTTTGGCAACTGTTAGTCCATTCTTGGGTTCTGTGAGTCTGCTGCAGTTTTTCCTTTGTTCTTATACTCCACAGATGAGTGAAATTATTTGGTACTTTTCTTTCTCCTCCTGGCTTATTTCACTGAGCATAATACCCTCTAGCTCCATCCATGTTGTTGCAAATGATAGGATTGGTTTTCTTCTTATGGCTGAATAATAGTCCATTGTGTATATGTATCACATCTTCTTTATCCATTCATCTACTGATGGACACTTAGGTTGCTTCCATTTCTTGGCTATTGTAAATAGTGCTGTGATAAACATAGGGGCGCATATGTCTTTTCCAAACTGGGCTCCTGTATTCTTTGGGTAAATTACTAGCAGTGGAATTCCAGGGTCAAATGGTATTTCTATTTTGAGTTTTTTGAGGAACCTCCATACTGCTTTCCACAATGGTTGAACTAGTTTACATTCCCACCAGCAGTGTAGAAGGGTTCCCCTTTCTCCGCATCCTTGCCAGCATTTGTTGTTCCTATTCTTTTCTGTGTTGGCCATCCTAATGGGCGTGAGGTGGTATCTCATTGTGGTTTTAATTTGCATTTCCCTGATAATTAGTGATGTGGAGCATCTTTTCATGTGCCTGTTGGCCATCTGAATTTCTTCTTTGGACAAGTGTCTGTTCATACCCTCCACCCATTTTATAATAGAGTTTGCTTTTTGGGTGTTGAGGTGTGTGACTTCTTTATATATTTTGGATGTTAACAACCCCTTGTCGGATATGTCATTTACAAATATATTCTCCCATACTGTAGGGTGCCTTTTTGTTCTGCTGATGGTGTCTTTTGCTGTTCAGAAGATTTTTAGCATGATGTAGTCCCATTTGTTCATTTTTTATTTTGTTTCCCTTGCCAGAGGCGATGCGTTCAGGAAAAAGTTGCTCGTATTTATACTCAGGAGATTTTTGCCTATGTTTTCTTCTAAGAGTTTTATGGTTTCATGACTTACATTCAGGTCTTTGATCCATTTTGAGTTTACTTTTGTGTATGGGGTTAGACAATAATCCAATTTCATTCTCTTACATGTAGCTGTCCAGTTTTGCCAACACCAGCTGTTGAAGAGGGGGTCATTTCCCCATTGTATATCCATAGCTCCTTTATCATATATTAATTGACCATATATGCTTGGGTTTATATCTGGGCTCTCTAGTCTGTTCCATTGGTCCATTGGTTTCCTCTTTAGTTTCTCTCATGAGCGTCTTGTAGTTTTCAGAGTATAAGTCTTTCACTTCCTTGGTTAGGTTTATTCCTAGGTAATTTATTCTTTGGGATGCAGCTGTGAATGGAATTGTTTTCCTGATTTCTCTTTCTGAGAGTTCACCGTTAGTTTATAGGAATGCAACAGATGTCTGTGTATTAATTTTGTATCCTGCAACTTTGCTAAATTCATATATTAGATCTAGTAGTTTTGGAGTGGATTCTTAGGGTTTTTTATGTACAATATCATGTCATCTGCGAACAGGGACACTTTGACTTCTTCCTTGCTAATCTGGATGTCTTTTATTTCTTTGTGTTGTCTGATTGCCATGGCTAGGACCTCCAGAACTATGTTGAATAAAAGTGGGGAGAGTGGGCATCCTTGTCTTGTTCCCAATCTTAAAGGAAAAGCTTTCAGCTTCTCGCTGTTAAGTATAATGTTGGCTGTGGATTTGTCATATATGCCCTCTATACCCATTTTTTTGAAAGTTTTTTTCATGAATGGATGTTGAATTTTGTCAAATGCTTTTTCAGCATCTATGGAGATGATCATATGGTTTTTGTCCTTCTTTTTGTTGATGGATTTTCGAATGTTGTGCCATCCTTTTATCCATGGAATGTATCCCACTTGGTCATGATGGATGATCTTTTTGATGTATTTTTGAATTCGGTTTTCTAATATTTTGTTGAGTATTTTTGCATCTATGTTCATCAGGGGTATTGGTCTGTAATTTTCTTTTTTTGTGGTGTCTTTGCCTGGTTTTGGTATTAGAGTGATGTTGGCCTTGTAGAATGAGTTTGGGAGTATTCCCTCCTCTTCTATCTTTTGGAAAACTTTAAGGAGGATGGGTATTAGGTCTTCACTAAATGTTTGATAAAATTCATCAGTGAAACCATCTGGTCCAGGGATTTTGTTCTTAGGTAATTTTTTGATTGCCAATTCAATTTCCTTGCTGGTAATTGGTCTATTCAGATTTTCTGTTTCTTCCTGGGTCAGCCTTGGAAGGTTGTATTTTTCTAGAAAGTTGTCCATTTCTTCTAGGTTATCCAGTTTGTTAGCATATAATTTTTAATAGTATTCTCTCATAGTTCTTTGTATTTCTCTGGTGTCCATAGTGATTTTTGCTTTCTCATTTCTGATTCTGTTTATGTGTGTGGACTCTTTTTTTTCTTGATAAGTCTGGCTAGGGGTTTATCTATTTTATTTATTTTCTCGAAGAACCAGCTCCTGCTTTCATTGATTCTTTCTATTGTTTTATTCTTCTCAATTTTATTTATTTCTGCTCTAACCTTTATTATGTCCCTCCTTCTACTGACTTTGGGCCTCATTTGTTCTTCCTTTTCTAGTTTCGTTAATTGTGAATTTTGACTGTTCATTTGGGATTGTTCTTCTTTCCTGAGGTAGGCCTGTATTGCAGTATACTTCCCTCTTAGCACAGCCTTCACTGCGTCCCACAGATTTTGCGGTGTTGAATTATTGTTGTCATTTGTCTCCATATATTGCTTGATCTCTGTTTTTATTTGGTCATTGATCCGTTGATTATTTAGGAGCATGTTATTAAGCCTCCATGTGTTTGTGGGCTTTTTCGTTTTCTTTGTGTAATTTATTTCTAGTTTCATACCTTTGTGATCTGAAAAGTTTGTTCTTACAATTTCAATCTTTTTGAATTTACCAAGACTCTTTTTGTGGCCGAGTATATGATCTATTCTTGAAAGTGTTCCATATGCACTTGAGAAGAATGTGTATCCTGTTGCTTTTGGATGGAGTGTTCTGTAGATGTCCGTTAGATCCATCAGTTCTAATACATTTTTCAGTGCCTCTGTCTCTTTATTTTTTTTCTGTCTGGTTAATCTGTCCTTTGGAGTGAGTGGTGTGTTGAAGTCTCCTAAAATGAATGTATTGCATTCTATTTCCCCCTTTAATTCTGTTAGTATTTGTTTCACATATGTAGGTGATCCTGTGCTGGGTTCATAGGTGTTTATAATAGTTATATCCTCTTGTTGCACTGACCCCTTTATCATTGTGTAATGTCCTTCTTTGTCTCCTATGACTTTCTTTGTTTTGAAGTCTATTTTGTCTGATACAAGTACTGCAAGTCCTGCTTTTTTCTCACAATATCTTTTCCATCCCTTTACTTTCAGGCTGTGTATGTCTTTGGGTTTGAAGTGAGTCTCTTGTAGGCAGCATATAGATGGGTCTTGTTTTTTAATTTATTCAGTGACTCTATGTCTTTTGATTGGTGCATTCAGACCATTTACATTTAGGGTGATTATTGATAGGTATGTACTTATTGCCATTGCAGGCTTTAGATTTGTGGTTACCAAAGGTCCAAGGGTAATTCCCTTACTATCTAACAGTCTAATTTAACTCACTTAGTATGCTATTACAAACACAACCTAAAGGCTCTTTTTTTTTTTCCTTCTTTTTCTTCCTCCTCCATTCTTTATATGTTAGGTATCATATTCTGTATTGTTTGTCTGTCCCTTGATTGACTTTGGAGGTAGTTGATTTGATTTTGCATCTACTTGGTAATTAATTGTTTTACTTTGCTGTGGTTTTATTTCCCCTGGTGACAGCTATTTAGCTTTAGGAATACTTCCATCTGTAGCAGTCCCTCCAAAATGCACTGTAGAGGTGGTTTGTGGGAGGTAAATTCTCTCAGTTTTTGCTCATCTGAAAATTGCTTAATCTCTCCTTCAAATTTAAATGATAACCTTTCCGGGTAGAGTATTCTTGGTTCGAGGCCCTTCTTTTTCATTGCATTAAATATATCATGCCACTCCCTTCTGACCTGTAAGGTTTCTGTTGAGAAATCTGATGATAACCTGATGGGTTTTCCTTTGTATGTGGTCTTTTTTCTCTCTCTAGCTGCTTTTAAAAGTCTGTCTTTATCCTTGATCTTTGCCGTTTTAATTATTGTATGTCTTGATGTTGTCTTCCTTGGGTCCCTTGTGTTGGGTGATCTGTGCACCTCCATGGCCTAAGAGACTATCTCCTTCCACAGCTTGGGGAATTTTTCAGCAACTATCTCCTCAATGACATTTTCTATCCCTTTTTCTCTCTCTTGTTCTTTTGGTACCCCTATAATGCGAATATTGTTCCATTTGGATTGGTTACACAGTTCTCTCAATATTCTTTCATTTTTGGAGATCCTTTTTTCTCTGTGCCTCAGCTTCTTTGTATTCCTCTTGTCTAATTTCTATTCCATTTACTGTCTCTTCTACTACATCTAGTCTGTTTTAAATCCCTCCATTGTATGTTTCATTTCAGGTATTGAATTTCTTAATGATTAAATCTCTGTCTTAAATTAGTTTCTGAGTTCTTGAATATTTTTCTATATCTCCATGAGCATGTTTATGATTTTTATTTTGAACTCTCTTTCAGGAAGATTGGTGAGTTCAGTTTCATTTGGCCCTTTTTCTGGGGTTTGTGAGATTTTGGTCTGAACCAGGTTCCTTTGATGTTTCATATTTCTATGTGGTGCCTTCTGGTGCCCAGAAAGTCTAGTCTCTGGAGCTGCCCAGCCCCTGGAGTGAGGTTGGGGGGTCGCAGGGGAGTGGCACTGGTGCCTGGTGGGAGGAAAGAGGTGTTTCCTGCTTTCCCACTGCACTGCCTATCTCCATTGTCAGAGCCAGTGGACCGAGTACACAGGTGTAAGCCTCTGTGCTTTGTGTCTCTAGCTGTTGTAGGCAGGGCCTCCTTCTGACTGTCCTGACGCCTGCACAGTGACTGTCGGTTTGCGAGCCGGGACCAGCAGGCAAGGCGCAGCAGGCTGCATGTCCCAGTGGGGGGGCCTCGAAGGTGAGTAGCCAGCCAGGGGGATGGATCTCCTGAAGCTCCTCAAAGTTCCCAATCTGCTAGACAGAGCACGCCCAGACAACCTGGTCCACCTATCCCTTCTCCCGCATAGCAAGCTCCATGCAAACCCCACCCCTTCAGCAGTCCTCTAGCTGCTCGGAAGCTTCTCAGTCGACCAGCCTTTCCTTTGTCCCAGAGCTGCCAAATGTGGATCCCTGTCCTCCACAAATGGCCAGAATCTGTCTCTCAAGCACTCCGCCTGTCCCAGCTCCCCAACCCCACCAACCTCCAGAGCACCACACCATGTAGGTTCATGCCCCAAAGCTGATCTTCAGGGCTGGGTGTTCAGCAGTCCTAGGCTTCCACCCCCTGTCTGCTCCGTTTCTCTTCCTCCTACCAGTGAGCTGGGGTGGGGGAAGGGCTTGGGTCCCGCCTGATCAAGGCTTTGGTATGTTACCCTTTTTCGTGAGGTCTGCTTTGTTCTCCAGGTGTATGCAGTCTGGTGCAGCCTTCTTTCCTGTTGCTGCTTTAGGATTAGTTATATTAACTATATTTTTGTACTATATGTGGTTTTGGGAGGCACTCTCTGTCTCATCTCTCATGCCGCCATCTTGAATCCTATTAAAGTTTTACTTTTTTTTAAGTGCAGTTTTAGGTTCATAGCAAAATTGAGGGGAAGGGATATACCTTACTTTTAACTTTAGAGAAATATTTAATAAAATGCACCTACCCCCCTGTAAATATTTAGGTTCTTATACTAATACAAATAATGATACAATCCTTGTACATGCCTCTTTGTGCCCATACATGAACATTTAGGAGAGGTGCGTAGAAGTGAAATTATTTAATTGAAGTGTATGCGTACCTAAAAGATAAGAAGATGCAGCCAGACTGTCCTATAAACAGCGTATGTTTCCACCAACATTGTATTAAAGTATGTTTCCTTAAGCTTTTACCAACATTTGATGGTATGAGTCCCAATTTTTGCCAGTCTAATTGGTAAAAAAATAATAGTCTAAAATTTTTGTTTCCTTTAACTTTTTGTTTCCTTATTGTTATACAATTGGGTAGTTTTTTCTTTCAGACATTTTTAAAAACCTTCACAAACATACATTGTGTAGATGTGTTTGTACAAACCATAATATGCACACAGTTTTGTGACTTATATCCCAAGCTAATACTTTAAATAGGATGTAAAATTCAATACCTTACTGTAGGGAAAAAGATGAAGTATGAGTTTTGGGTGGTAACAGGAACTATTTGTAGCAGGTATCTTAAGCCTGGTGACAGATATTTAAATGCAGTGGAGAGAAATCCTTGCAAAGAGTTTTAAATTAATTCAACTGTGGAAAATACTTTTTTATTAATTAATTTATTTGTGTGCAATGTATGCTTTGGATCACCATCTTTACCTTTCTTCTTAAAAATCACTTTTTATTGTTCTGACTACTAGTGCTTTCTAAAAATTCCTTGTCTTATTATCTCATAGTGTAAAATTTCCTGTAAGTCAGGTTTTGTGGATTAATAATAAATCCTTACTATTGAAAGAAATCAGGATTTTTTTTCTAATGTAAGACTATGCCTTTTAGGGTCTGTGATTTTGTCCTTAAAATGTAAATATCTATGCCAAAAGAAAGCAATTCTAAAAATGTATAGTGCTACATTGTCCTTCATTTCCTATCTTCTAAAGGATTTCCTCAGCCTTCAGATCTTCTAATATCCAAATTGCAGTTAAAATGCTGGAATATGCATCTTGGTTAGATGATATCACACTATCTTCTTTCCTAAACTACTGTCTCCACTGAAGAGAACGTGACACATTTTTCAAATATACCATTATTTTAGCATCTCTTAATTAGGTAACACACTTATTTCTGTATTTGAGAGATTGCTAAAACATTAACAAATGGAAGGGTGTATAGAGATCCTGAAGTCCAACTCTCTCATTTTACAAAGAAGAATGAGGCCAGGCTATTAATATACTTTTCCAGATTGTTTAGCTAGTTTGTATAAGAATGAAAACTATAACCTAGGACTTAGGGCTCCCATTTTTTTTTCTTACATTGGTGAATACTTAGTGCTATGGTTTTTAAGGCCTTGGCATATGCCAGGCACTTTGATGCTGTTACAGTATTCCATTTCATTTTCATAAGAAACCTGAGAGATGAGTGGCATTTTCTCTGTGTTACTTAAAAGGAAACTAAGATCCAGGAAATTGAAGAACTTGCCCAGCTTTTACATAGCTCATAAGTAGAAGTGCTGGGAGTGAAGTTCAGATCTGTCTGACTCCGAAGTCCACCATGATTGGTACTGCTTTCATCTTTGATTTATGGAGAAAATGGAATATAAAAATTCTTGTTAAGTGCTACAGTAACTGAGAGACATGAAACTTATTCCATACTTTATGGTGAATTTCTCCACAAATTATTTTGGTTAAAAAAAAAACGTTTTTGACTTTCTGCACAAACTTGTTTCTTTTAGGTATCTCGTCATGAGCGTCGGATTTCTCAGATTCAGCAACTGAACCAGATGCCTTTGTATCCAACTGAGAAAATCATATGGGATGAAAATATTGTCCCAACTGAGTACTATTCCGGAGAAGGTATGGTAAAGACTTACAGGATTCAGATGTAATGTGAAGTTTAGTTTAGAAGTCATCATATGTGACTGAAAATGCTCCTATCTACTGTATACATTAGGATAATTTTCTGATACCCTCAAGTTCAACCTTAGAAGCTAGAAACTATTTAATACTTTGTTTAGCATTAAGAATTTTTATTAAATTTAACCATGCCTATATATACACACACAAACTCATACACACACATATATACATATCCACACACATGCTAGAATGGTGTATACATATAAAATACATATATGATATAAAATATAACCATAAAGCATTAAAACTGTTTTAAGGAGACATAATAATATAGGAAGTGTAGCTTTCATTATGTCACTATAATGGGCTTTGACAATGCTTTATTTTTCAAAGACTTTTTCAGAAGCTCCTTTGAATTCCCTTGTCAAGCCAGCTAACGACCACCGAAAAAAAAAACATTGTTATTAGTTAATGTAAAACCTTAGTTCTGATCCAAAATGGTATTGCCTAGTCCCTTCACCTTCCTATTCCGACAGATTTGTTTTCCAGCTGCTCTTGCTCACCCTCTAAGGATGAGAATCCACCACAATTGAGCATGTGCCAAAGTGTATCATTCTGTCACGTTTTTGAAGGCATATTTCAAAAAAAATTTTAGGAAACCTTTTGAACAACAGCAGCATCATTATAAGAAGTGTGGCTATTTTTAAAGACATCACCAGTATGAGTGTTGACCCATTTATTTAAAAGAAAAGTTGATACTTCAGAGTCATATCTGGAGCCAATAAAGTTAGTGTACCAGTTGTGCTAGATTTGAGAGTAGCACAATTTCTTCACAATGTCTTACATTCTTAACAGTAGTTAATGCATTATTTTCTCACTTTTTAAATTTGTTCATGCTAAAAGCATTTATGATGACATATTATGACAACTAACTCTTTGACTAATCAGTCCCTAAATGGCAAATACCACTTAAGAATATTTTATCTTTTCAATAGAAAGTGTGTGTGTCCTCAAAAATGTAAAGTCTTAATATCTAGCTTTTGGTACTACTCAACGATGCTGGTCTAAATTTGAAACATACGTGCATAGTATAAAGTATTATTTTTTCACTCCTGTGATTAATAAAGTGAATAGGAATATTTCTCAAAATTTGTCTTTATATTTACATAGAATGAAAGTATTTCAGAATAATCTTAGTTGCCAAATGGTTTAACTGTACTATAGCTGTTTTCAGAGATGTGGCTATGTTGTGCCATTGTTACTCACTGACCATGGATGGGACTTTGTGGGGCCCAATATCTGATGTTATGAAATAAGCAAAGATCAGACCTATTGTATAGTTATACAGACTGCTTCTAGCTCTCAGAGAGAAGATAAGTGTGAAATTGGGACAGATATATAAAGAAAATATTTATAAATTATTTTGCCTTTTTTTTAACCTTTTTAATAAAATAAACACATCTATAGAAAGCCACACAAAATAAATACAGACCTAGACTAATTATCCCTAAGGAAAATACCATGAAACCCTGGTAACTACCTTGTCAGCTGTCCCGTCTGTCCCCTGTGCTCCTCTCTAGGTACTGTTTCCCCACTTCACTTTAAACTAACCCTTTCTTGACTTTTATAGCAATCACTGTCTCTTATTTCTTCATAGTTTTATCACCCAATTATGTATCCTTAGACACTTCAGACAATCTTGTACATTTCTTGTATGTCTCTTACTGTACAGGATCCCCCCATATCCCTTCCTTTTCTTTGTGTTGAAGAACTTGAGCTGTTTGATCTGTATAGTCTCTCACAGTCCAGGTTTTTCTAGTTGACTGCTCACAATACAGTTCAGCATGTCCCTCTGCTCACTATTTTTATTGCAGGTTGGCAGCTGGATGCAGAGGCCTGATCAGGCTGAGGTTCTCTCTTTGGCAAGATTCTTGGTGGAGGTGTATTCTTTAATCAGAAAGCACATAATGTCCAGTTGTCTCTTTTTGTGATATCAGCCACTGCTGTTTATCACCTACATTAGTTAACTCAGTGAAGAGTTCCAAAATGGTGACCTTTTTTTGTCCTTTTTTTTTTTTTAAATAAAAACATGCTATCAGAAGAGATGCTTTCCCTCAACCTCTGGCCTGAAATACACTGAATTACATTATAAATCAGAATTTACTGACAAATGATGGGAAGTTTTTGCACATTGATGTTTCTTGCCTTTAGGTTCATTATTGCTTTGGTAAGTACAGATAGAGATAATGAAAATAATATTTGCCAGTAAAATGTGTTTTGGGTGTTTTGTTTATTTTTAACCTTTCTGATGTTGCTGCTGAGTACTTGGTGTCACTTATTATCTAAAGGACGTAGTGTAGAAGGGAGGATAATCGAAAGAATATTGTTCATTAATATAGTCCAAGAAGGGAAGTAACTCCAAGAATAACCTAGTATGAATGCTTTATTCTTAAAGTCTAGCCAAAAGGCTAAGGTTGAGAGCACAGTAGCAAACACTGGAAATATATTTATGCAATGTACTCCACAAATTCAGTTGTCATGGTAAATTTTGTCAGGGGCTGAGTTTATAGTAGCATTGACTTGCCAGATAGAAATTAGGTGATAAAGGAAGAATTTTTCAACTACTTGAGACTATGTATTAGTTTTAAGTATCTTCAAATGCTTTTTAGAAGCACTGTTTACATAATGAAATTCATCCTTCATTCCCAATCGTAATAGACAGCATTTGTTACCTTGGTTTCAATTTCTTTGTGAACATGAAAATAAGATGCTATCAAATATGCTGTGTTTCAGACATCACTGAGTTAGATTTTTACCAAATATATGGTGCCTTTTTTTTTAATACATAGAGTAGATGTCTGATTAAAAGAACGATTCAAATCTGGATGTTATTTTCTTTTCAGGTTGTCTTGCTCTTCCCAAGTTAAACTTGCAGTTTTTGACTCTTCATGATTACCTCCTAAGGAACTTTAATCTCTTCCGCTTAGAATCAACTTATGAAATCAGGCAGGACATCGAGGATAGTGTCAGCAGAATGAAGCCATGGTTAGTATATTGGTTCCACTTGTAGTGAAGAGATGTAAGCAGTGATTAACACACTTCTGCCAGAAACCTCCTAAATATATTCAGAAATAATATACCTGGTATGAAGATCCTCTCCAAAATGTGAGATATTTGATTGTTGAGAAATTCTTTAATGTGCATTAGAATATACTGAAAGTGCTAAAATACAAAAATGTGTATCTGGGTACTTGGTGTGGGAGCCGGGGGGCTGGGGAAAGGGGGAGAGGTCATCATTCTGCTGGCATTGCATGGAGTGTACCATTGGAAAGTCTTCCCTGTGCTCCATCCGTAGATGTTTTCGAAGAGACTACATCATCAAATTTCCTTTCGGGACCGCTTGAGTCGGTCTCATTATTTGAAGAACTCTTCTGCCTAAATGTGACTACCCACCTATTTGCTCAAGTCTGAAATTCCATTAGCTAAGAAGAGACTTTCATTCTAGTTATTGTAGGCAGCTCTACATTATGAGATTTGAGAAGGTTCGTTTTGCTTTTTAGATATGACTGACTTCAGGTCATGCTACTATTTCATTCTAAGTATGAAATGATAAGTTATATATCATAAGGGAGAGACTATAAACTAGTAAAAGTAATTCTGTTAAACTGAATTTTCATTACATTATAGTCACACCATATATACATATACCATTATATTGCATTCTATAGAAAACTTAACATTTTTTTTAATGTGAACTGATTCAGGTATCTTCCAGGCTTCTCTCCTTACTAATTACAGAGATATACATGGACACTGTGATTATGATCTATTTTTTTCACTTCCATATTTTTCATACACAGTTCTATTTTTTAATTAATTATTATGTGAAAAGTTATTCTGGGTGAGACTATAAACACAACATAAAGTATTTTTGACTTAATAATCAGTTGAGTCAGTAGGCAGGCCAGCACTGTGGGATCCGTAGGCCACTGGCTGCTCGTCCCTGCCCACAGCCTTGCTGACATGATCGCCCATTGTTTGGATCCCGGGGGAGTGCTGGATCAGAAGCCTTCCTTATAGTTTATCCTTACCTTGCATTTACGTGCTCAGATTCTGGACCTAATTTTAGCTGTTTTGAAAACTAGGGATTTATTGACTAGCAGTTCATCAAATAGAATTCACTTACATTTTACTTAAATGTCAAATAAAGAAAAAATACATTGAGTTCTTGTGGTCTATATAAAGGAAATTTTATTTATTTACGTTCTTTTCTGCCAGAGTAAAGAAAATGTCAAATGGGAGTTAACTTGTGATAATAAATTTTTCTGAGGTTTTATTCCTAATTGCTCCTCATTGAAAACTGTTAGAAATGATGAAATCTAAAAAGGGGCCAGGCTTCTTTCTGTACTATGTATCTTGAAGTAAGAAAAGTAGCAGAGGCATTTTTCACTCATTGTGTGGTTCTAATATGTTTTCAGGCTGCTGAAACTACTGAGCCGTGTAAGTGAGGATGTTTTATGAGGGGCAGAAATCTGTACTTCTTAATGCATCATGTTGCAGGTAGATTTTATAAGGAGGGAAGAAAGAGTTGGAGAGAGGAGGTTAGGGGTTGCCTGGTGGTTAGGAGTAGGGATTGACTGCAATTCGATGGGAGGGATCTTTTTTAAGTGTGATAGAAATGTTCTAAAATTGGTGATGAATATACAACTCTGTAAATTTATTGAAAGTCATTGAATTGTACATGTACAATGAATTTGGTGGCATGTAAACTGTACTATAGTAAAATGGTAAAAAAAAATGGAGGAGGTGACAGTCATTAGAAGAGGGTTTAGATACAAGATGATGCCCTTTATAAATTGTCCCAGTACTAACCCAAGTCATTGGATTGCAGAACCTTCATTTTTAATAAGTTTTATTCTTTTATGTTATGATTTTCTATAATTTTTTGCGTAGTTTATCTTTGTAAACATGTTTTTGGCAATACTTTCCATTTTGGCATGTTGCTTCAGTTTTTATGCTACAGTTAAACTAATGTAAAAACTGAAACACAACTTAGACTAATCTAAGAAAGAATGGGTACATGGATGTTAGTGGTTCTAGTTATTACAGCTCGCTTTTCCCCCAGTCCATGCAGCATTTTTAAATGATTTAAATGTTATGCCCTAAAGCAAGTTTTGCTTGCTGTCATTTGTTTGCTTGTTTTTAATTTTTAAAATTCTAGCTTATAGAAATAGTTATTACACATAAGATAAAATACCAACAGTTGAGACTTGACAGGAGGGGAAAAGGGTAAGAATATAAAGTAATTAATGTGCTACAGAGAAGACAAGTAGTTACTGTATAGCATCTTACTACGCTGGTGGACAGTGACTGCAGTGGGTTGTGTGGGGGGGACTTGGTAATATGGGTGAACCACAATGCTGTTCATGTGAAACCTTTATAAGATTTTATATCAATAGTACCTTAATTAAAAAAAGTAGTTAATGTGCTAGATTATTATTAAGTTTAGAAGTAAGAGTCACCAATGTTAGGGCTTAGTTACTAGCTAAATATGTATTCTTATTAATTTTACTCATCAAAAACTGGGAAAATTTTATTTTTTGTTTGAGTAATCATCCACTCTGGTTTTCAGGCAATCTGAGTACGGTGGTGTAGTGTTTGGTGGCTGGGCGCGGATGGCCCAGCCCATTGTGGCTTTCACTGTAGTTGAGGTTGCCAAACCCAACATAGGTGAAAACTGGCCCACCCGAGTTCGTGCAGATGTTACCATCAATCTGAATGTCAGAGATCACATCAAAGATGAATGGGAAGGTAATTTTGTATTTAAAAAATTAGTTACTTTTTGCCTTTTTAGTTTAGAGATTTCACTTTGAACATTAGCAAAGCACTTTTACTAACTGTTACTGTTCTAAACTTTCATTAAATTTTATCTTTAAAATTTGATTTGAAGAATGGCAATTGTCTTTTTGATTATAATTAGTAAAAATATCAATGATCATAAGAATAATGAAATGCCTTAATACTTTAATAAAGCATAAAATCCCATGCATATCAGAGTGTTTTGAAAATTGTAGTTGGCGAAGCTGAGAGGAAAGCATCTTAAATCTTAAGCATGGTAAGTAATGTTCATGAATTCGTGGGATCAGCATGAAAAATAAAGACATGCTGATGCTCACTAAGGAAAAGGAGAAAACCCACGTAGAACTTGCACACCTGCCGCGGTGGTAAGGAAAACCGGGATTTTTTTTAAAAAACAGTCGAAGTGAAGACAATAGGGATGAAGAGAATAGGAAAATAAAGATACAAACTCAAAATTAGGCAAATGCAAAAGGAGTTTTAGGGGGATCTAGTAAAAGAAATCAGAAAGGTATAATAATAATTTATTTGTACCAAAGGGAGGAAGTCGGATAAAGAATTAGTGAAATCAAGTGTACTCAAGGATAAATAATAATTGTAGAGAAACTAAATGAGTTATTTTCCTTATCCTTTACTAGGCAATATTTTAGGGATGGAAGTTTTTTGTCACCATGATTTTTATTTAGAGGCAGGTAAATTCAGCATTACGAAGTCAAAGAGTTAGAACATCAGTAACACCTGTGCCGGAAATGGCACATGAACTGATTCTCAATGGACACTTATATTTTTCTCCCAGCTGTCTGAGAGCTCTTACTTGCTTCCCTGTTGTGAGAAACAGTAGCTGGTAGATTTTATCTCCTACCTTCTTGGGATGCCAGAAGGAAAGGGGACAGTCCCTCAGTGGATCAGTTCCTGATATAGCTGTGTATAACCACAGAGACTGTATGATCTGTTTATCCATAATTCTGAAGGAATCTAACAATGAAACTGGTCAAGTGTTTATTAACAAATGGCCACTGTAGTGGGTTTAGTTTGTGACCAATTGTTTTTGTGACTCCGTATCCTTTAAAAGAGTTCCAATCTAATCTGGTGCGCTACCCATCTGGAATCATGTGTGCCTTTATTATTGCTGAACTTGAGAAAGACATTAAGATGCTATAGGAGGTCTTATACTTATTACCCCTTGAAGCGTAGGAGGTATTAAACATTGTTTTACACAGTAGATAATAAACTGACATAATTTATTGGCTATCCCTAGACATAGTACTAATAGGAAATGAAACTTAAAAAAAAAAGAGACCCTTTCTAGGAATTTTGTAGGTGACAGATGACAAGTCTGCATTATGGTGGTAAGGAAAAAAAAAGACATTTTACACAAACCCCTTTCCTCCATTACTTTGCAGACTGCTACCAGGACACTAAAGTCATTTTTTGTTGTTGTTGTTTTGTTTTGTTTTCAACATAAGCCTCTGGTAGAATGAGAAATGGAATAGGTAAATTTTGATGGGCAAGGTAGGGAACAATAGGCTATTGTGAGACAAGTTGTTCATATTATGGAGCATGGTGGGAAGAACATATTTTCTGGGAGGCTAGAGCTGAAATTCAGACCCTATATTGATCACAGATGGAGTAACCAAATAGAAAAATGGAAGCAGAAAATGAGAGGGAGGATCTTTAAATAGTAATAAATATTGTTCTGTAAAAACTGAATAGTTAGGAAGAGTTTGAGCTAAAGCTGTAAGACATTCTTGCCCCTTTCTGCAGGTGTGAAGCTCAGGCCCTTATCTTCTCTATTACCCCATTTAAAGTTAAGGAAACAGAATTAATGAAACTGAAAAGCTGATTCTGCTCTGGAAGGTACAGCCAGGATGGAATAGATTTAGATGGTTGAAAGGAGAGTAAGCTAATTGTAATGTAAGTTTTTTAAATGTAGATCTAATGTGTGCCACAGTAAAACCATATGCTTTAGCAGAGAACAGGCAGTCATCCCTCAGTGATGCCAAAAAGTGATATTTGTAGGGACTAAATTACTTATCAGGACTATTTCTCTGGCTCTAAGACTTAGAAGTGTTAGTGAATTGTGCAGATCAGAAGTCACACAGGCAGTGCAACTCCGATAGTGGAACAACTCCCTTTATAGTTTTTCATTTCTTCTGCTTCTTTCATAGAATTTGTTGACAAAGAAACAATAAATCATTATTATGAATCAGAGCTATTATTTCTAGCACACCCCACTCCATATTAAAACCAGAATGGTCCCGAAATTAGTAGCCACACACTCAAAAACATTGCTGATTTGATTTAGTTGTGTATTTTGTTACCACAGTTATGAGCAAGCAGACTGTTTAAATTTGCATTTATATTATATAATGGCTAGCAAAAACCAATCAGAAAATTAACTGGTGTGATACTACATGCTGTGTGGTCTAATTTTGTGTACCTTGTCTTCCAGTGTCTACTTTTAATAGAGCTGAGAATCCAGTCGAGTTTATCATTTGGTCTAATGATTGAGAAGCTATGGACTTTGATACAAGTCTCCTATTTCTTTATATTCACTTAAAATTTTTTCTTAAAATATGTATTAAACCGTCTTCTCAAGATGATATCTGTAAACAATGTTTTTGTGCCTTGATGAATTATTCTTGAGTTGACCTCTTAGTGAAGTATACCTGGACTGTTATGACACTGATGGATAGTTTAAACTGATGTTAGAAACCTGCAAGATATGATATGGATGGATTATATGCCAGCTATATTTTTGGCTACTTATTAAGAATGTTAAAAATAAGAATGACGAACATTCATTTTTGGAGCTGTGGCATATTTAGAAAGCTTATCAGTAATGTATTCATGGGCATAAAAGTTTCTAGTTGTAGAATAAAGAGAAATTTTCATTTAAGTATTGCCATCAGACATTGAGTGTAACACTCAAACCCATCATTGTATTATAATGGAAATATAATCATTGATCATCTCTGATATTTTTTTAATGTTTTTTATATCTCTATTCCAAAGATAAAAGGATAAGACTTTGACAACTAAGGACTGAAAACAGTGATATTCTAATAAGTAAAAATGTCTTTATGTTTTATCAGGACTTCGCAAGCATGATGTATGCTTTTTAATTACTGTGCGTCCTACAAAACCTTACGGTACCAAGTTTGACCGGAGGAGACCTTTTATTGAGCAGATTGGCTTGGTTTATGTCAGAGGCTGTGAAATCCAGGGCATGCTGGATGATAAAGGGCGTGTCATTGAAGATGGTATGGTGATCTATATTTTTGAAAGAATGTGTGTACATAATGATAAATTTATGTGCCTTATTTCCTTTTTGCTTTTTATGTAATATTTTTCAGTTGTTTCTATAGTCAGTCAACACAAGAATTATTTATAAAATATGTGTAGGCTACCTACCTGCCAGTTTCCAAAATAATGTTTTCTAAACTTCTCTGTTAGATACTGGAAAAGGACAGGATCCTACAGGCAGCTCGATTTCAGCTCTTTGATTTGTTAGCCTTATCACTGATTGTTCTTTGAAGTTCTTTCTTACATTGTCCTGACTTTTTTTTTAAAATACCTACTACTACAACTGCATCCGTGTCCAGTGCTTATTTTACAATTGTGTTTACTAAACTTCTATCAAGTTTTGAATCAGCTTCTACTACTGTGATTTCAAGATTGCAGCATTGCTAAAGTGCTTGTAATGGCTACTCTTACCATTAGAATAGAAGAAAATTGGAGAAGGGAAGGAGAATAGGTAGAAAAAACATAAGGCCACGTAGTGGGACCAGAGTTGGGAGTCTTAAGACAGAAAGAAAGAGAGCAAAGGGGCAAGAGAAAGCCTCTTAGCTTTCAGCCATTAGTAAATGAAATTTCCTTGCAGACTAATGATACTAGGAATGGAGTGTGGACGGATGAAAAGTGATCAGCTGAGTACTTATTTTATGTAAAGCTGTAATAGGAGGTATGAGGGACTGACAAAAGTAAAGTCTTTGACTTCCAAGGCTCCTATTTTAATTGGGGGCATATAAAAATAATATTAATTCATGGCATTGTATCATAAACATTACATGACTATTCTGAGAAGAAATAGAAGAATCCAGAGAAAGGAGAAAATATTTTCAAATTCTTAGATTTTGAAATGATGGGTGGAAGGTATATATATTCTATTATTAAGGAGTTAAGTCTGGACAGTTTACTCATCATTTCCAGAAAAGGAATACTGCTCATTTACTTTGATATTTACTTTGATACTTCATTTAACAAGTTTTGTTTCAAAATATCTAGGACCTGAACCCAGACCCAGTCTTAGAGGAGAGTCAAGGACATTCAGAGTATTTTTGGATCCAAACCAGTATCAACAAGATATGACCAATACTATACAAAATGGAGCAGAAGATGTTTATGAAACTTTCAATATAATAATGAGGAGAAAACCAAAGGAAAATAACTTTAAGGTAATTGTCAGGCCATATAAATAAAAGTACTACATCATAATTTGAATAACTTCTAAGACAAATACACAGATACCAGGAAAACAATGATCACTGTTTTTATTTTGATTCTAAACAATCCTCTTAGATTCTTAACATAGAATTAAATATAAAAACTTAAGAAAATTCATTTATTAAATTTATTTTGTCCTTTGATTAGTTTAGAAATTTAAAATACAAATTAATCCACGTGTTATTTTAAAGGTCAGACTCCTTCTTTTTTGTATTCGTTGGTCAATTTGTGCCCCAGTATGAGGTTATTTACTAAGACTTCTTTTTTTAAATCAATAGTAGATATACTTCCAAATCACTTTTAGAATATAGCTGTGGAACCTCAGGGCTCTGAATTACTTTAGGATATAATGTATAATATAATTTCCTTATTTGTGGGAAAAAGGAGGTGGGGGGCTAGAACACTTCATAATAAATAACTTTATAATTATAAACTTTATATTATAATTTGCTTTTATAATAACTTTGTGGAGAGGAGTTTTAGTAAGGATTTTGAAATAATTATTCAAAACTAAATTATAAAATTTAAACACTGAACAATTCTAGCATTTGAAAACAGCTTTTACACAAGTGCCTTTATTTTCTTTTCCCTATACAGTGTTTCTTATACATTATCACTTGTTTTTTTTAAACCATTGTTAAAAAAGAAAACCTCACATATGAAGGAGTTTATTCCCAGTCCCATCCTGTTGTTAAAAGACAAAATGAAAGTACCCTTGATTTCTTTTTGTCTCACACTCCACATCCAGTCACCAGTCGGGTTAGCTCACCACCTCCACTGATGCCATGACCAAGGCATCTTCATCACTCATGTCCCTGCTTCCATTCTAGACTGCTCCTCCCCTTACATTGTTCTTCAGAGTAACTGAATATAAATTACACCTTTTCACCCCTGTGCAACACTCATTAATGGTTTCCCATCAAAGGAGAAAGTTGTTACCATAAACCAAGAGGCCCCTTCATTATCTGTCCTCCAGCTGCCTCTCCTACATCATTGCCTTAACACTTCCTGTATTCACTCCTTGCCAGCCACAAGGCCTTTTTGCTGTCCTTTAATAATCCAAGTCTTTGCACGTAGTGTTCCTCCCCCAGTTGTTTACGTGGTGCACTCCCTCAGATTCACAGGGCTAACTCTGTTTCACTGCTGCCTCCTAAAAAAAGCCCTCTCAGCAACCTTACCTAAAATAGCATCTGCCCTTTTATCATTCTTAATCCAGTTATCTATTTTTCCTCACAGCCTTTATTACACTTGATAATTAGGTTTTTGTTATTTACCTGACTTCCCTTTTAGACTGCAAGTCTTTGAGGGCAGGGTCTCTGTTTTGTTACTCAGTAACGATTGACCTTCAGTCACTTGACTAAAAACAACAACAACAAAAAGTTCTTTTCTTATATTTAATGCCGACTGTGTGTCTGGTACTTTACTAAATTACATGGAGCTAATGAAGATGAATATGACACAGATTACATCTTGAGGGAGCTCAAACTACTAATAAGGGAAGTTGGAAATACAAGCTACCATGAAATGTTAGAAGGTGCCAGAAGTCCTAAGAAGAATGCGATTGAAGTGTCCAGGAGACCCAAAGAGGCATTCAGGTTCTGACCCAAGAAAGGGGGGATGACTGGAGAGCCTTTGGGAAGGAAGAGTGCTCTTCTGGTGTCGCTGTTCTGTCACATGCCTGGGAAGCGCCCGCGTTTCTTTCTCTCTCTCTTTTCTGCTTTGTACAGCCTCTCCTAATCTGGGTACTTGTCTGAATAGGTAGACTAAATAGCCTCTGTCTTTACCCTTGTTCTCCGCCAGGCACCTGTTTTTCATACACCTCTGCTGATCATTTCACTCTGCTTCAGAGAACATTTCTGTGACATTCCGTAAATGATTAAATAAGTCATAGGTTCTCCACGAATCCTTTGCTTGGAGCTAAGTGGAAATGCCTCTTTTCTCCATGAAACCTTTCCTAATGTCAGAAGTCTTGCACACATCCCTCTCTTTCCTACTTCAAACCGTGTTCCTATTGTATTTTGTGATACTGTTCACTGTTTGCCACATTTTGCTGCTTTGCACCATTAAGGACGTGTTTTATCTTCCTATTAAAGTTTTAATTTCCTTAAAGAGAAGAGCCCCCATTTTACCCATCGTCATGGGAACATGCTTGTACAGCTGTCCACCCATCATTCACCCGTCCCATATTCAAACTTCCTTGATTCCTGCTTTCACGGAAATGGTATTCTAGTGGGGATTACACAGGTGATAAACAGATAACCAAGTACTTGAGTAAGAAAATTTCAGGTAGTGATAAGTTCAAGAAGTAAAGCAGTATGTTTAGAGTGTGATTACCATTGACTATCCTGTTATTTTGCTATCCTGTTGTATAGCATTTATGATGTAAAAATGGCTGGTTTGTTTATTTCATTCTTTGAAATTCGTAGCCTAGGTTTCTGATTTCATATGTGGGATAGGTCACACTGTTGAAATAATTATAAGAAGTCTAAGAACTTGCCTTGACTTTTGGTAATTACTTTTGACAATGTATGTGTTAACTATTACTAAAGACTTTCTATTGTAGTCCTGATGCTTTCATTCTAAAATTTTATTTGACATTTCACTTTTATCGTGTTGTTTTTTTTCTTTATTTCTAACCACTTTGTTTTTCATTTCTTTTTTCTAACAATGTTAATTTTAGTATTTTTAAATTGTGATATGATTCAAAATTGAGGCATACATTAATGTGCCTCTGGTTAGGTGTAATCTTAGCAGAGAGGAACTATGGAATATAAAAAGGAGAAAACTATGGGAGTTTCTAAGAGGAAGCATTTTTTTAGGTTTTGTCCTGTAATATTTCCTTGCTGTTGAGTAGACCAGATTGGATTTTCATCGTATCCAACAGGAGTGAAGTGGTAAACTCATTTATGACATTCTGTCTAAATGAACTCCTAGTGGATAAACTGTCCTTGCTAAGTTGGTCTTTTGTTTAACTCAGTATATGATATCAGCTGAAAATATAGCTGTTGATTCAGTCTAGCCAAGCACCTGTCAGCAGAAAATAGCTTCTTGCCCTGAAACACTCTGGAATTCTGGATTAGTGTAACCAGCTCTACATTCCACTGAAGTGCAGATGTTTGAGATGTCTTCTTGACACAATCCTTTTCTGTCCTCTCACCGACAGGCTGTGCTGGAGACTATTCGGAACCTGATGAATACTGATTGTGTGGTACCTGACTGGCTTCATGACATCATTTTAGGTTACGGGGATCCAAGTAGTGCACATTATTCAAAAATGCCCAATCAGATCTCCACTCTTGATTTCAACGATACATTTCTTTCCATTGAGCATTTAAAAGCCAGCTTTCCAGGTCATAATGTTAAAGTAACTGTGGATGACCCAGTACTACAGATACCCCCTTTCAGGTAAAGTCAGAACTGGATGTTTTCCTTTCAAGCTTTCTGTTGTCAGTCTGAGATAGGCCATCAAGCCTCTAACTAAAGTTAAGTTTTGAGTCTAGATTTGCTTGGGCAGTCTTTACCTTCACTGTGTAATCACAGGGATAAATTTATTTTGACTCTATTTCTAATTCTTAGTGCAGACACTATTTTAAGACTACAATAAAAGTAGCCTCATGTCTAAAAGAGATCAATAAATTCTTGTTTTCTAAAGAATATTACATAAACATTTATAACAGTTGGCTGAAGAAATATGTCTTTGTACATAATGTGTAGTCAGGTGTATTTCCTAATTAATGCACATAGCCTTGTAGTATTGACTTTCTTTTGTATTTAGGAAAAAATTCTATTTCTCTTTTAATCTTGCTTGCCTTTGCAGAATTTAAATATTCACAACGTAGTTAGAGTTAATGTTAAAGGAGCTTGGGTTTTAAAATTTGAGTAGAAATAGAACAAAGTGCCTAGAGCAACTGATTGTTCTTCCCTGAATTTCATCATATGAGAAAAGTGCACTTGAAGAATTAATTTTTTAATTTAATTTTAGAGTGGTCATTAATTTCCCTAGGTATATACAGGGACTCACCTCCAGAGGCGACCCTGATCCCAGGCTAAGAACTTCTGCCTTAAAGGCCTGATACTAGGAGGCTGTCATCACAGGGCTCCAGCCTGTCTCTCTAATTGTACTTTTCTCTCTTGTGTTCTGCACATCAGCAAAACTGACTACTTGGACTTGAGCCTCTTCTTTCTTTCTGGAAAGTCTTCCCTCCCATGTTTTTGTACCTAAGTTCTTTGAAAGTCATCTTAGATGCTGCCTCTCCAATGAAACCTTTTCTGATTAAATGAAGGACAGTGTGTAAAGTACTTTATACTGCATGGCATAAGTACATAAATGTTTCTTCATTAATTCACTCTTCACTCTGATTCAGAGGACTTTTTCTAATCTAAACACCCTTAACACATTTTAGTGCTTTTACATCTGATTTCATCAGAAGTTACGTATGAAAAGTGTGTTCCCTTAAGCCATGAATGTGTCTTACTTATCTGATTATCCTCTGTACAATGTCTTGCACAAGACAGGTGCTTGGTAAATTGTTGTTAATTGTAAATATGAATAAAGATTTTGGTCTTGTAGGATAACTTTTCCAGTAAGAAGTGGAAAGGGGAAGAAAAGGAAAGATGCAGACAGGGAAGATGAAGACACTGAAGAGGCAAAAACCTTAATTGTTGAACCTCATGTTATTCCAAATAGGGGTCCATATCCTTACAATCAACCCAAACGGTAATTTTACTATCTATACTAGTTGTAGTAATGAAAAATAGTTTGCTAATTTCAAATGGATTGTAATATTTTCAAATTTTCTGATTCTTTAAAAATCCTGGGAAACTCCCCCCTCTATGCTATTCTGTCAGTTTGCTGAATAGCACAGATATTTTTGGTCATTCTGTAGCCATATTTCAAAAAAAAACATTTGCAGGTACTATGAAAACTAAATATTAGGAGGCTATCTTAATTTGAGTTCAGGGTTTTTCATGACATATGTTACATGTAGCAACTGCTCTCATGTATATGTGCCATGACTAAGAAAGTGGCATTATATTTGGTGTTAGACTGGGAACTAGAACTTTGACATACAAAATAAGGTATAGAATGGGCTAAGTATGTTGAAAAATAACTTCAGTCTTTTCACAAAATTCACTCAGTTGTGGTGGGCCTGTGAAGATGTGGGGATGAAGGAAGTCATTCCGTAGAGATTAGTTCACTCATGTAAGGTATAAAAGTTCTAGAGATCCGTTATTCAACATTGTGCTTGTAGTTAACAGTACTCTACTGTATACTTAAATTGTGTTAAGAGGGTAGATCACATGCTTCTGTTTTTTTTACCACACACACACAGGGCTGGGTTGGGGAAGGAAGAGAATGGGAGAACGGGCAAACACAGAGCAGCTGTTTAGATCTCTAGTCTTGTCTAAATTTTTACTAAATGTCATTCATCTGTATTTCTAACCAACTTTTTATCCACTCTTATTTGCAGTAATACAATTCAGTTCACTCATACACAGATAGAGGCCATCCGAGCTGGGATGCAGCCCGGGCTAACTATGGTAAGAGAATTATTGTTATACATGTTCTTATGTGGATTCAGGCTGGAAGTAAGCCTTAGATGCTTAGAGTGTATTTGAAGCACAAAAATCAAACTGAATTTAAGTGTTTTAAGTAACTTGACATTGTGTGCATATGGAGATCTTGCTCACTTCAATATTCATAAATAAAGTTTTATTGGAACATAACTGTACCCATTTGTTTATGTATTGCCTATGGCCACTTTTGGGCTATAGTGGCAGAATTTAAATACTTGAACAGGATTGTATGGCCTAAAATGTTTATGTACTGGCCCTTTATAGAAAAAAGTCTGCTGACAACTGATTTAGAAAAGTGTTCCAAGTTATTGGAGATTTTCCTGTTAGCTACCAGTTATTAATTTCTGGTCTGAGTCTATTATGGTCAGAGGAACATACTTTGTATGATTTCACTTTTCTGTTAAGGTTTGTTTTATGGCCCAGGATATGCTCTATCTTGGTGAATATTGCATGTGTGCTTGAAAAGAACGTGCATTCTGTTGTTTTGGGGTGGAGTCACCTGTATAAGTCAGTTAGATCCATTTGTTTCAGTACTTCTGTATCCTTGCCAATATTCCACCTAGTATTTCTGTTGATTACTAAGAGAGGAGTATTGAGGTTTCCTACTATAATTACACATTTGTCTGTTTCTCCTTTCAGTTCTGTCAGTTTTTGCTTCGTGTTCTTTAAAGCTTTATGGGTAGGTACATACACAATCAGGGTTGTTATGTGTTCTTGGTGAATTGATGCTTTTATCATTAAGTAATGTCTCTCTTCATCACTGGTAACTTTCTTTTCTCTGAGGTTTTCTTTGATGTGAATATAGCCATTACAGCTTTCTTTTGAATAGTTTTTACATGATGTATCCTTTCTCATTATTTTACTTCTAACCTATTATATTTGAAGTGAGTTTCTTGTAGACAGCATATAGTTATAGTAGGTCATGTTTTTTATCCATTCTGATAGTCTCTCTCTTTTTAATTGGTGTGTTTAGCATTAAATGTAATTATTGGTATGTTTGGATTTAGGTCTGCCATTTTATTGTTTAATTTTTGCTTGTTCCCTTTGCTTTGTGTTCCTATTTCCCTTTTCCTACCTTTTGGGTTATGTGGATAGTTCTAGTATTCCATTTTTATTTATCTATTGTATTCTTTTATTGTATCTCTTGTATAGTTTTTTTCTTAGTGGCTGCTCTAGAGAATTAGAATATATGTACTTTTCACAGTCTACTAAGAATTAGTATTGTGTCTCTTAAGTTGAATGGAGGATGCCTACCTCCATGTAGGTACTTAATACCTTCGCCACTTATATTGTAGTTGTTCTATGTACTATATCCAAATACATTGAAAATGCCATGAGGCACTGTTAGAACTTGTGCTTGCAAACATCAAACATATTTTAAAGAACTCCAGAGGGGAATGTCAGTTGTATTTACCACTAATCCTTCATTCCTGATATTTCCAGTTTCCTCTGGTATCATTTCCTTTCTGTCTGAAGAACTGCTTTACCACTCTTACACACAGGTCTGCTAAAAATGAATTATCTTTGTTTTCCTTTAAAGATACTTTCACTGGACATAGAATTCTAGGTTGGTAGTTCTTTCCTTTCAGCATTTTAAAAATGTCATTCTGCTTCTGCTGCTTCCGTGGCTTCTGAGAGAACTCCATAGTCACTAGAAACGTCCTTTTACTGTATGTAATGTATCATTTTTCTCTGGTTGCTATTAAGGCTTTTTTCCTCATTTTTAGTTTTCAGCCATATAATTGTGATATCTATGGGTTTAAATTTTGGGGGGATTATTGTCTTTGGGGTTTGCTAAACTTTTGAATCTGTAGATTTATGTCCTTTGCCAGGTTTGGGAAGTTTCCAGCCGTTATTTCTTCACCTTTTTTTTCATACTGTACACTTTCTCCTTTTCTAAAACTTCAGTGACATGAATACTAGTCCTTTTAGTATTGCCCTATAGATTCATGAGACTCTGGCTTCCTCCCGCCCCCTCTGTTATTTCATTCTGCTTGTTGTTCAGGTTGGGTGATTTCTATTGGTTTACCTTCAAGTTCTCTGACTCTGTCCTGTCCATTCTGCTTTGGACTTACCCAGTGAATTTTTTTTCTTTTATTTTTATCTTTCAGTTTTAGAATTTACATTTCTAACAATATGATAACTTAGTTTGCCATGTGTTCATCTCTTTTGTAGGTTGTAGGCCCACCAGGTACTGGAAAAACAGATGTGGCAGTCCAAATCATATCCAACATATACCACAATTTCCCAGAGCAGAGGACTCTAATTGTTACTCATTCCAATCAGGTAGGTGTGAGTGTGTGTGTGCGTATGGGTACATACATGCACACATAATACACATACATGTGTGTGTACACTATATATATATGTTTATAGGATGGATGGGGGAATGTAAGGAAGGACTGAGAGATGAATGAAAGCACAGTGGAGAGTTCTGCTATATGGTTACCTGATCATAGGTACCACAGATTGCCAGGAAAGGCCAACAAGTGTAGTGTTTGTTAACAAGTTATTGGATTTCCATGGTCATGGCTAGACGATATTGAGAAAAATATGAAAACAATCTCATTTCTAATGGAGGGGAGTCAAAATGTAGAAAGGCTAAGAATATTTGGATATATATATATATATATAGTCAAATATTTGGATTAAAGTAAATTGCCTTCCCCCAATCATCTTCTATGCTACCCTAGAGATTTTACTTTGAGATTGAAAGCATTAACCCTTACTAGTAGCATTTTTCTTAATCTAGTAGAATGAATATTCCTAACAGACTGTCTGAAATGTGTTACTACTGTATTAAATTTTATATCCTTGTGAAATATATATATGAATATCTCTATTATGTGAAAGGACTTATTTTAGGTGGTAGATCCAATACATAAGATGTTTATAAACACTTAAATCAATAGAGACAAAGTCCTTTCTTGTAAATAATGTCTGAAACAATGTCTTTATATCTATATGTGTGCTGTGGTATTTATTCTGAAGCTGTCACTGTCATAGAAATGAGGAAGAACAAGTAACATTTACTAGAACTTAACATAAAATGTGACAGGCAATGCTCATAAACCTGAAACACATTATGAAACCTCCTAAGGTACTTATTTTCTCTAAATACATATTGACAGTGGTGACTTCAGTTGACCAGTTCTTGAAAAGAGTTGGTCTACAAAGAAGCACTGGGCTTTTAGAATGCTAAATGTTAGTTATTCTGTTGTTCATCAAATTTTAATCTGCAGGTTTTAGAAATTAATACTATCTAGTTCATTTACTTGTCATTTTTATATCTTTGAAATGTAATTAATGGTGGCACATTGTACAGTATACTAAATGCAGAGGAGAGGGTTGATTTGGAACTTTATCTTAATAAAAGAAATAAAGACTTCTTTTTAATCAAATTTTTCTCTTTAATAATTTTACCTATTTGCAGATTCTTATAATGAATAAAGAGTGATTCATGTGTTATTTTAATGTAGTATTTTTTTAGTTAAATTTTATCGTAATTTGATGACTTTCTATAGTATCCTCTACCTATGATTGACTTGTACAGCTCAGGTACAGAGAAGTTGTTTTGCAAAAGTAGCCAAAGACTTCATTTTTGCTAAGGACCCTTCTTGAATGTTTGTTAATCATATCATCCTCCTTAATGTCTATCAGATTGTTGATTTGTTGATTTTTCACAACTGTTTTTGCTGCCAGATCTTCATTTGCATATATGATTCAAGCAGTTCTCTAACACTATAATTCATGATGGAATCTTGCAGTGTTTTTCTGAGATTGCAATGTCAGAGTACTCTTTTCCCTCTAAATCTCTGTGCTTCCTTAGTTTGGATAGCAAAGGTTTGAATAATGAGTAACAGTGGGCTGATCTGTTGGGTCTCAAGTTTTGGATGGAGAATATGAAGTTTGGATAGTAGGGAATTTTTTCTGAAAATTTGTTAATCTCATCAGCTACTGAGCTCCAATTGCTTGGTTTTTGATAGCCAAGGATATCTGTGTTTATATAATCTAGTTTATGAGACTGAAAGTTGACTTGATGGGCATGGTTAGACTGATGGTAAATTAGGAGAGATATCTGAGTGGGGGCTAATTTTTAAATGATGTCTTTATTATTCTATCTTTCCATACTATGAAACCTTTGCTCTTCTCCAAAACCTCCTAACTACAGGTGTTCAGACAATAAATACTAGGATTTGAGGGAACCCTAAAGAGGAATATTTCATAGGTATAAAGGAGTGACTTCTAGATGGCTTTCTTTGAACAGAATAGTTTGCCATTTAATGAGTGCTCTACTCAGTGTTGTATAATGAACTTAAGACTTGCTACCTAAGGTTTGAATGATGCACTTTACCTTTCTACTCTCTGTTCCTTTGGTATTCTACCTACGCACTCACTGTCTGAGAGTCCTCCCTTAAGCACAGAAACTTTTCAGTTCCGTGCGACCTATGGAAATTTTGTTGAGTGAAGTGAAACTTGGTGTGATTATTAATTATTTTAGTAATTGTTACTACTTGGGGGAAATGGAAACAGAGCCAAAGCCTTTGTTTGTTCATAAATTAGAAGCAGAGATTTAAGAAGTAGATATTTTTTATGGTTTCCAGTTACTCATTTGGACAAGTATACATTCAGCAATATCAGAAATCAATAAAATACTATTTTGTTTAAATAGTAAATGACCTAATGTAAGACCTATTCCCTTCTGTGTGGATTTTGATACATACCTGACTGGGCAATGCTCATTCTTTTCTACCCTCCTAAATGTTAGTTTTTGTTACTTTTAAAGGAGCCTGCTGATTTCATTGGAACTTGCCATCATCCTTTTTGTTTTATTCTCCAGGCCCTGAACCAATTGTTTGAGAAAATCATGGCTTTAGACATTGACGAGCGCCACCTCCTGCGTCTTGGTCATGGAGAAGAAGAGCTGGAGACAGAAAAAGATTTTAGCAGGTGAGCATATTGCGGTGAGTTTTGAAATGGTGTACAAAATAATTTTTAACCTTCTCCTCTTTTCTTTATTAAAGATGCACCAGGAGGAAAAAAAGCAATGAATAATCCATCCTAATTCTAAAAGGTTCTAGCATAACCTACTTACAAGTTGACCTTCAAGTCTGGTCATCATCTCCCTCAGCTCCAGTTCTGTGTGTTCATTCCATTTTTTTTTTCAAGCATACAGTTATTTCAATGAAGAGAGTCACCTTATTTATCTTTTTAAACTTGCAGCTTGCCATTTGCTCTGTTTATTGAGATAGTTCTTAATGTTGTCCCCAGTTCATTCAGATATTTAATGTGCATACATTTTTGGCACCAATTAATGAAATGCAGTTGAAGATTAATGATAGTGTAAGTTTTGGGATTGTAAGTA
Source organism: Smutsia gigantea (assembly GCA_032199065.1). NCBI lineage: Eukaryota > Metazoa > Chordata > Mammalia > Pholidota > Manidae > Smutsia > Smutsia gigantea. The sequence continues at coordinate 40,780 of JAVSCE010002029.1, forward strand.
TTACTGCAGGTACTTACTGCCAGTTTAGCTGGGCTTTATGTTTAATACTATATAATGAAAAGTAGCTGAAATATTATAAATCAGATTTCTTCTGCTATTAGTACTTAGAATTTTTCCTTCAAAGTGCTTTGTAATAGCTCATGGATTTATATTTAAATCCATTTTCCAAAGCATAATTTCAGATAATAGGCATAATTAGTAGCTGCAGAAATATAGTATAGCCTTTGGCTATTTATTGAACATGACACTTGACTAAATTGATCATAGACATCAAAAGAGCTAAGAGTGTTAATTAAATTATTATGTTACATCTCTTTTGAGTTCTTGTATTACAGAGATCACCAATAGTTGCTAGCTTCTAAAAAATTGGAGGACAAGAACACACATTAAGTTATTTGGGGCTCTTGTTTCCTAATTTTGATTAGCTAGTGATACTTCTCTGAATTCCTCTTATTAAACCTAGCTTTAAAAAGTGGATTGGACTCTATAATAATACAGAATTCAGTGAACGTAAAGGTGTTGATGGAATGTAAAATAATGCAATTATAGTTATATTACAGTCGAATTTGTAGATCATAAAGAACACTGTAAAAGAACAGAAGTAGAATTTTAAAAATGATTTCAGGTACTACCAAGTTTCTAGGAAAAACATACTTTTTGCTTTCAGACACACAAGCCAAGCGCCAGGTCTTGTTAGTATGTGTTGCTTCCTCGATTTGGCATATTCTTTGATTTCTTTCCCTTTGTCATAATTAAAAAGAAAAATAGTGAATATTGTTTCACAATAAAATGATACTGTTTCCCCTAAAGAAAAAAATTTTAAACCTAGTGAGATAAGAGGAAGTGATCATCCATAATTTCTGTATTCCAAAACAAATTTTGTTAGTCTTCTTTTTAATAATTAGCTATAATCTGCTGTTAAGTATAATTGTGTACATTGCTTTTTAAATGTAACAGACTATTTTTCAGTATAGTTTCAGTTTTACAGAGTGAGCAAATAGAATGTAGAATTCCATCATATATCGCTTTTTAACATTGTATCACAAGAATTTTGGCATTTATTACAGACTCTTTAAAAGCATCCTCAAATTTTTTTTTTTCATTTCCAAAGTGTTCGTTGTGAAAAAGTTTTAAACTCCTGATAAGCAAACAGAAAAAAATTACCTGATGTAATGTTTATGTCCTTGGAAAATTCTTAAAAACATAGACCATGTCTTATACCTCTTTTTTATTCTTGAACATTCTTGCTGTCTCAGAGGTGAATCTCTGAACTAGAGTAGTGGGGAACATGACTTCTTCCTTTGTTGAATCTTTAAACATGAGATCTTTTTTTACTGTTAAAGGGTTGTGGGACACACTTTGTTATTGTGGAAAGAGTATGTATGGCTTTGGGGTCCAATTCTGTTTCAACTACTTTTTCTTAAATACTTATCTTTAGGCTGTGCCATTCTATATGCTGGGATGACAAACTATGATCAAATACATTTTTTTCTTATTTTGGTATCGTTAATCTACAATTACATGTGCAACATTATGGTTACTAAACTCCCCAGTTCATCAAGTCCCTCCCACATACCCCATTACAGTCACTGTCCATCAGCGTAATGAGATGCTGTAGAATCACTACTTAACTTCTCTAAGTTGTACAGCCCTCCCCGTGCCCCCCCAACATTACATCTGCTAATCGTAATGCTCCTTTCTCCCGCTTGTCCCTCCCTTCCCACCCATCCTCCCCAGTCCCTTTCCCCTTGGTAACTGTTAAGTCCATTCTTGGGTTCTGTGAGTCTGCTGCTGTTTTGTTCCTTCAGTTTTTTTCTTTGTTCTTATACTCCACATATGAGTGAAATCATTTGATACTTGTCTTTTTCCACCTGGCTTATTTCACTGAACATAATACCCTCTAGCTCCATCCATATTGTTGCAAATGTCTGGATTTGTTTTCTTCTTATGGCTGAATAATATTCCATTGTGTATATGTACCACATCTTCTTTATCCATTCATCTACTGATAGACACTTAGGTTGCTTCCATTTCTTGGCTATTGTAAATAGTGCTACAATAAACGTGGGAGTGCATCTGTCTTTTTCAAATGGGGCTGCTGCATTCTTAGGGTAAATTCCTAGAAGTAGGATTCCTGGGTCAAATAGTATTTCTTTTTTTCTTCAATGGTTTTTTTTTAATTATGTTGGTATCATTAATCTACAATTACATGTGCAATATTATGGTTCTTAAACTACCCCCTTCATCAGGTCCCCCCCACCAACCCCATTACAGTCACTGTCTGTCAGCATAGTGAGATGCTATAGAATCACTACTTGTCTTCTCTGAGTTGTACAGCCCTCCCCGTGCCCCCCCAACATTACATCTGCTAATCGTAATGCCCCTTTTTTCCCCTTATCCCTCCCTTCCCACCCATCTTCTCCAGTCCCTTTCCCTTTGGTAACTATGAGTCCATTCTTGGGTTCTGTGAGTCTGCTGCTGTTTTGTTCCTTCAGTTTTTTTCTTTGTTCTTATACTCCACATATGAGTGAAATCATTTGATACCTGTCTTTTTCTGGCTTGGCTTATTTCACTGAGCATAATACCCTCTAGCTCCATCCATGTTGTTGCAAATGGTAGGATTTGTTTTCTTCTTATGGCTGAATAATATTCCATTGTGTATATGTACCACATCTTCTTTATCCATTCATCTACTGATGGACACTTTAGGTTGCTTCCATTTCTTGGCTATTGTAAATAGTGCTATGATAAACATAGGGGTGCATATGTCTTTTTCAAATTGGGCTGCTGCATTCTTAGGGTAAATTCCTAGGAGTGGAATTCCTGGGTCAAATGGTATTTCTATTTTGAGTTTTTTGAGGAACCTCCATACTGCTTTCCACAATGGTTGAACTAATTTGCATTCCCACCAGCAGTGTAGGAGGGTTCCCCTTTCTTCACATTCTCGTCAGCATTTATTGTTGTTTGTGTTTTGGATGTTGGCCATCCTTGCTGGTGTGATGTGGAGCATCTTTTCATGTGCCTGTTGGCCATCTGAATTTCTTCTTTGGAGAAGTGTCTATTCAGATTCTCTGCCCATTTTTTCATTGGATTGTTTGCTTTATGTTTGTTGAGGTGCATGAGCTCTTTATATATTTTGGATGTCAACCCTTTATCAGACATGTTTTTTATGAATATATTCTCCCATACTGTAGGATGTCTTTTTGTTCTACTGATACAGGTGTCCTTTGCTGTACAGAAGCTTTTCAGCTTGATATAGTCCCACTTGTTCATTTTTGCTTTTGTTTTCCTTGCTCGGAGAGATATGTTCATGAAGAAGTTGCTCATGTTTATGTCCAAGACATTTTTGACTATGTTTTTTTCTAAGAGTTTTATGGTTTCATGAGTTACATTCAGGTCTTTGATCCACTTTGAGTTTACTTTTGTGTATGGCGTTAGACAGTAATCCAGTTTCATTCTCTTACGTGTAGCTGTCCAGTTTTGCCAACACCAGCTGTTGAAGAGGCTATCATTTTCCCATTGTATATCCATGGCTCCTTTATCGTGTATTAATTGACCGTATATGTTTGCGTTAATGTCTGGACTCTGTTCTGTTCCACTGGTCTGTGGGTCTGTTCTTGTGCCAGTACCAGATTGTCTTGATTACTGTGGCTTTGTAGTAGAGCTTGAAGTCAGGGAGCGTACTTCCCCTTTTTATTCTTCCTTCTCAGGATTGCTTTGGCTATTCAGGGTCTTCTGTGGTTCCATATGAATTTTAGAACTATTTGTTCTAGTTCGTTGAAGAACTCTATTGGTATTTTGATAGGGATTGCGTTGAATCTGTAGATTGCTTTAGGTAGTATAGCCATTTTGACAGTATTTATTCTTCCTAGCCAAGAGCATGGGATGCATTTCCATTTTTTAGTGTCCTCTTTAATTTCTCTTAGGAGTGTCTTGTAGTTTTCCGGGTATAGGTCTTTTCACTTCCTTCGTTAGGCTTATTCCTAGGTATTTTATTCTTTTTGAAGCAATTGTGAATGGAATTGTTTTCCTGATTTCTCTTTCTGTTAGCTCATCGTTAGTGTATAGGAAAGCAACAGATTTCTGTGTATTCATTTTGTATCCTGCAACTTTGCTGAATTCAGATATTAGTTCTAGTAGTTTTGGAGTGGAGTCTTTAGGGGTTTTTATGTACAATATCATGTCATCTGCAAATAGTGACAATTTGACTTCTTCTTTACCAATCTGGATGCCTTGTATTTCTTTGTTTTGTCTGATTGCCATGGCTAGGACCTCCAGCAGTATGTTGAATAAAAGTAGGGAAAGTGGGCATCCCTGTCTTGTTCCCGATCTTAGATGAAAAGCTTTCAGCTTCTTGCTGTTAAGTATGATGTTGGCTGTGGGTTTTTCATATATGGCCTTTATTATGTTGTGGTACTTTCCCTCTGTACCCATTTTGTTGAGAGTTTTTATCATGAATGTGTGTTGAATTTTGTCAAATGCTTTTTTAGCATCTATGGAAATGATCATGTGGATTTTGTTCTTTTTGTTGATGTGCTGGATGATGTTGATGGACTTTCGAATGTTGTACCATCCTTGCATCCCTGAGATGAATCTTACTTGATCATGGGGTATTATCCTCTTGATGTATTTTTGAATTTGGTTTGCTAATATTTTGTTGAGTAGTTTTGCATCTATGTTCATCAGGGATATTGGTTTCTATTTTTCTTTTTTGGTGGGGTCTTTGCCAGGTTTTGGTATTAGAGTGATGCCGGCTTCATAGAATGAGTTTGGAAGTATTCCCTCCTCTTCTATTTTTTGGAAAACTTTAAGGAGAATGGGTATTATTTCTTCTCTATATGTCTGATAAAATTCAGTGGTGAATCCATCTGGCCCGGGGGTTTTGTGCTTGGGTAGTGTTCTGATTACTGATTCAATTTCGTTGGTAGTAATGGGTCTGTTTAGGTTTTCTGTTTCTTCCTTGGTCAGCCTTGGAAGGTTGTATTTTTCTAAGAAGTTGTCCATTTCTTCTAGGTTTTCCAGCTTGTTAGTATATAGATTTTCATAGTATTCTCTAATAATTCTTGGTATTTCTGTGGGGTCTGTTGTGATTTTTCCTTTCTCATTTCTGATTTTGTTTATGTGTGTAGATTCTCTTTTTCTCTTAATAAGTCTGGCTAGGGGTTTAACTATTTTGTTTATTTTTTCAGAGAACCAGCTTTTGGTTTCATTGATTTTTTTGTATTGTTTTATTCTTCTCAGTTTTATTTATTTCTTCTCTAATCTTTATTATGTCCCTCCTTCTGGTGATTTTGGGCCTCATTTGTTCTTCTTTTTCCAATTTCAATAATTGTGACTTTAGACTATTCATTTGGGATTGTTCTTCCTTCTTTAAATAGGCCTGGATTGCAATATACTTTCTTCTTAGAACTGCCTTTGCTGCATCCCACAGAAGTTGGGGCTTTGTACTGTTGTTGTCTTTTGTCTCCATATATTTTTTGATCTCTGTTTTAATTTTGTCATTGATCTATTGATTATTTAGGAGCATGTTGTTAAGCCTCCATGTATTTGTGAGCCTTTTTTTTTCTTTGTACAATTTATTTCTAGTTTTATACCTTTGTGATCTGATAAGTTGGTTGGTAGAATTTCAGTATTTTTGAATATACTGAGGTTCTTTTTGTGGCCTAGTATGTGGTCTATTTTGGAAAATGTTCCATGTGCACTTGAGAAGAATGTGTATCCTGCTGCTTTTGGGTGTAGAGTTCTATAGATGTCTGTTAGGTCCATCTGTTCTAGTGTGTTGTTCAGTGCCCCTGTGTCTTTACTTATTTTCTGTCTGGTTGATCTGTCCTTTGGAGTGAGTGGTATGTAGAAGTCTCCTAAAATGAATGCATTGCTTTCTATTTCCTCCTTTAATTCTGTTAGTATTTGTTTCACATATGTCGGCGCTCCTGTGTTGGGTGCATATATATTTATAATGGTTATATCCTCTTGTTGGACTGACCCCTTTATCATTACATAATGTCCTTCTTTATCTCTTGCTACTTTCCTCTTTTTGAAGTCTATTTTGTTTGATATAAGTACTGCAACATGTGCTTTTTTCTTCCTGTTGTTTGCATGAAGTATCTTTTTCCATCCCTTCACTTTTAGTCTGTATATCTTTGGGTTTGAGGTGAGTCTCTTGTAAGCAGCATATAGATGGGTCTTGCTTTTTTATCCATTCTGTTACTCTGTGTCTTTTGATTGGTGCATTCAGTTCATTTACATTTCGGGTGATTATCAATAGATATGTACTTATTGCCATTGCTGGCTTTAGATTCGTGGTTACCAAAGGTTCAAGGGTTGCTTCTTTACTATCTAACCATCTAACTTAACTTTCTTGTCAAGTTATTGTAAACACAGTCTAATGTTTCTTTATTTCTCTCCCTTCTTATTCTTCCTCCTCCATTCTTTACATACTAGGTGTTTTATTCTTTGCCTTTAGTTAGTATTTGGATGGTCTGCTTTCTTTGCTATGATTTTATTTTCTCTGGTGACCTCTTTTTAGCCTTAGGAGTGCTTCCATCTAGAGCAGTCCCTTTAAGATATCCTGTAAAGGTGGTTTGTGGGAGGCAAATTCCCTCAACTTTCGCTTGTCTGGGAATTGTTCAATCCCTCCCTCAAATTTGAATTATAATCATGCTGGATACAGTATTCTTGGCTCAAGGCCCTTCTGTTTCATTGCATTAAATATATCATGCCATTCTCTTCTGGCCTGTAAGGTTTCTGTTGAGAAGTCTGATGATAGTCTGATGGGTTTTCCTTTGTACGTAATCTTTTTTCTCTCTCTGGCTGCTTTTAATACTCTGTCCTTGTCTTTGATCTTTACCATTTTAATTATTATATGTCTTGGTGTTGTCTTCCTTGGGTCCGTTGTGTCAGGAGATCTGTGGGCTTCCATGGTCTGAGAGACTATCTGGGGAATTTTTTGGCAATTATTTCTTCAATGACACTTTCTATCCCTTTTTCTCTCTTCTTCTTCTTGTACCCCTATAATGCGAATATTGTTCCTTTTGGATTGATCACACAGTTCTCTTAATATTCTTTCATTCCTAGAGATCCTTTTATCTCTCTGTGCCTCAGCTTCTCTGTACTCTTGTTCTCTGATTTCTATTCCATTAATAGTCTCTTGCACCTCATCCAGTCTGCTCTTGAGTCCGTCAGTCGATTGTTTCATTTCTGTAATATCTCTCCTGACTTCCTCCCTTAGCTCTTGCATATTTCTCTGTAGGTCCATCAGCATGGTTACGACTTTTATTTTGAATGCTTTTTCAGTAAGATTATTTAAATCTATCCTACCAGGCCCTCTCTCTGGGGTTGTCTGGGTGATCTTTGACTGGACCATATTGTTCTGTTTTTTCATGGCAATAGAAGTGGTCACAAGCAGGTGCCACATATGTCAGCTGAGAGAACAAAGTCCCTTCCTGCTTGTTCTCCTTGCCCTTCTCCGTAGCCCGTGCTCGTTGCCCACACACCGAGAGGCAGTCTCTGGGATAATCCCCTGAGCTGTCGTGTGGGTGCTGCCCTCAGGCCTGCCTAGAGCTCTGCGGGGGTTTTCAGCCACGCCGGGTGCGTTCTGGGCCCCTTGGTGCCTTCCAGACCTTGCTCTGGCTTCTGCAGCCCTTCCCGGTTAGCTGCGCACCCACTGGGAGGAGATTGTGTGTGGCTGCTGTGGGCGGGGCCTCTCTCCCGCTGATCCGCAGCTGTGTCGGATCTGCCGGACCGTTTGCAGCGCCAGCTGGGTGGAATGAATGGCAGGCTGCTTATCGCCGTGAGGGGCTTCGGTGGGGCTGCTTTACCCAGCAGCCTGTTACGAGGCCCGAAATTCCTCAAGATTTCCAGCCTGCTGGGCTGAGTATTCTGGGACGATTTTGTTCCGATATTGGACCCTTGTCTCTTTAAGACTTTTAAAAAAGCACCCGCTTTTCTTTGTCCCAGGGGAGCCGGCTGTGGGGACCCGCTCACAGTCTCCGTCTCAGATCCTGCTCTTCCGTTTCTCTAATCTCCAGTACACCATGCGATGTGTGTCTGTGCTCCCGGTGCAGATCACCGGGGCTGGTTATTTAGCAGTTCTGTGCTTCCACTCCCTCCCCACTCTGATTGTTTTCCTCCTGCTGGTGAGCTGGGGTGGGAGAGTGCTCGGGTCCCGCCGGGTCGTGGCTTTGTATCTTACCTGCTTTGTGAGGCGCTGAGTTCTTGCAGGTGTAGCTGTAGGCTGGCTGTTGTACTGTATCTTCTGGTCTCTCTTAGGAATAGTTGTATTTGTTGTATTTTCACAAATATATGTGGTTTTTGGGAGGAGATTTCTGCCGCCCTGCTCATGCTGCCATCTTCCCAGAATTCGATCAAATCCATTTTAAAGTTACATATCAAACCTTTCAAACTAGTCTACTTTTATGATAGTGTAAAACACTGCTATTCAAAGCAGCCTCAGTACATTATATATTCTAGGTCTGTGATGAGATGAACTAACATCAGAATACACTGTATTGTTTCCTTCTTCGTGAAGTTCTTGTTATGAAAAAGAAAAAAAGATAGTCGAACTAAATGATGTATATAGTGATGTAGCTGAGTTTCCTTCCTCACAGACGCTGTCAGCACATGTGCACATCAGCACTGTTCCGTAGGGCATACTTTGCATACGTGGGCTGCATCGGTATAACATGACCTAAGAACTGCCACTTAAATACAATGATGCTGTATACTGGGTTTTTTTTATTGGTCCTATTTGGCCATCTGTAGTTCCTATTACGATTTTCATAAATATTTTGCCGACAGTTCCCTTGAAAAAATCTCTTCGTTACTTAATTTTGCTTATTTGCAATTCCTAGGTATGGAAGAGTTAATTATGTCCTTGCTCGAAGAATAGAACTTTTAGAAGAAGTCAAACGATTGCAAAAGAGTCTAGGGGTTCCAGGAGATGCCTCCTATACTTGTGAAACGGCAGGCTATTTCTTCTTATATCAGGTAAGTGATTAAGAGTTCTTAAATCATACTTCATTGTAGTACAGTCTTCAGTTGAAAACTGGGAGGGCCTCTTGACGTCCTCCTTGAAAGCTTCTCTTTTTGTTGAGTAGATTAAAATATATGCTGTGCCAAAGCCATCTCTTAATGTTAAATGGTTTTGTTTCCTATTACCTTCAATTTTCTTTGCCAAATAACTTTGCCTGGTGACTCATTCACTGAAAGGCCAGTCAGTGTTGCTACTTTTTAAATTCTTTCTTCTTTTAACTTTCCTGCATTGATAAAGTTCTCCAGTCTCTCTTTTTTCACCCTTTACTATAGAAATATAACTAAATACTCTAGCTACCCAGTGGTAACAAAATGCAGTTCTATAACTTACTTTTATTATGCATATTAATCAACTAATGAAGAAAAATATTCTTCTTTTACATTTCCAGAAATAAATTGTTGTAGAACTATGTTTTAGAATTAAGAATTCTCTTGACTTCAATTTAGAGGTATGCTTTTACTTTTGTTAATTTGAGGGGTATGAAAATCAGTAAGACACAGAAATCCAGATAAAATAAATAAAAATAAACTAATAGTCATTTGGCTTACTAATAATTTTAAATGGATTAAATCATAATAGTAAAGATTTTTATATAATTTTATTTGTTCTCTTTGTACTAATGCTATTTGTATATTTTAGGTATAAGTCATAACATTAAAATTTCAAAGTGTGAAAGAAAGGGTTTATGCTCTTTATAAGTGGGTACACAAACCATTTGAGTCTATTCAAAATGAGCATATTTCATGGTTTTTTGAAAAATACACAAGATGAGCATCATCTTGCAGAGTTGTCTGTACTAGACTCAAGACTGTTTGGAACTTTGGATAACAGGGTAAAGATCATGCCTAAATGCATATTTGGCACAAAATAAATATCACTAGGCTCTCAGTGAAAAGCACTTTTAAAAGTAGGAGAAGTAACCTATAAGTTGTGGGGGTTTAAGTAATAAATTTGGGAAAAATGAACTTGAGGCTTCACAGTGTAAATAACAATTTTCAACGTAAGGGAATCACTTTGGGAAACTTGTTAAAATGAAATTCTCAAGTTTTGTCTCCAGAGATTCTCTTTCAATAGGGGGTAACATCCAGGAATCTACATCTTTTCTCAGCTTCTTGGATATTCTGCCTAAGGGCCACACTAGGAGAATTATAAAAATTGAGACTAAGTAGGAACTATGTGGTAGAGGCATAGTTAACATTGTACCAGATATAATTGAACTATTTACAAAGGTCATAAAATGAGCTTCCAAATATATACTCAGCTTAACCAGAAATTCTTTATAAATATACTAAGGAGAATTGGAAAAAATTATAAAGGTCTGGGGAGAAGGGTTGACAAGTGCCAAACTGATTAAAAAGGTGCTAAAGCAGGACTTACCACGTGGAGAAAAACTGAGATAATGAACATATAAAGAATTTCTTTGTCTAGAGTTTTTTTGTTTTGTTTAAGCATAGATAATGCTGTCTTGGGTGTAATGTACATGGAGAATCTGAAATGCCTAAGGTAAAGTTCCCTGAGATGACCCTGAGGTTTTTGCAAATTTGTACATCTTTTTAATTAAGTTAACTTTTTTCTACAATCTTAAAGGTTACTTTTATAAAAGAAGGGCAATCTATCAGTAACTAAGGTAAGAAATAGTCCTTTGGGTAAAAGATTGCTTTTCTTTCTCTTTCCCTTTACCTAGCAGATCTTATTCTTACTAGTTTCCTTTTCATTTATAATATAAAACTATTATATAATATTATATAATAACTAGCTGGAAATTTTTACATCAAGTCCCTTTTTCCTATAGGTAATGTCTCGTTGGGAAGAGTGTATCAGCAAAGTGAAAAGTAAGGGTAATGCATCGCCGGATGTTACGGAAATCTCCGCTTTCTTCCCTTTTCACGAGTACTTTGCAAATGCCCCTCAACCCATTTTTAAAGGCAGATCTTATGAAGAAGACATGGAAATTGCTGAGGGATGTTTCAGGCATATTAAGAAAATCTTTACTCAGCTTGAGGTAAAGATTCTCAAGTTCTTTTAACTTTCTTTTAAAGGTTTTAAGTTGAATTGTTTGTGTTTTTTAAGAGTAAATGTAGAATTTCAAATATTATGAGCCAGATTGTTACTTTTAAATGAGATTATTCAAAACATTTATTGTTTTAGTTTAAGAAATTAGTAAAAGTTATGAACTGAATCCCCATTATTCTGGCTAGAAGATGTAAAAGTCTTAGAATTTAAGAAAGAAATGCTTCCATCAGGAGGTTCAACCATAGTTCTTTGAATTGGAATTTGAAACTGCCACATGGCCATTCTGAGTTCTTCATGCCTCATGACCAGTAGACAAAGAATGAGGTTTTTATGTCAGTAAGGATGATTGATCTTGATTATTAAGGTAAAATAAGAATCACCAGTATACAAAGGGGACAGAGAAAATTAAGGCTGAAACCCAGGGACTTCCTGGAATGCTTCTAGTTTTCTCATTTCCTATGAAGAACACCATTAGAATAAGACCCCAACAACCCTGTAAGGAGACCACATTCGGGCTCAGATTCATCAATGATAAGGTTAGGGTCAGTCAGTCCAGGGGAAAGGGAAGTGACCTGGTCTCTTTTGTCTCTACCTGTTGGATAGGAGTATATCCTGACTTCCTAGAACAGTATCTGGCACATAGTAGATGTTCATTAAATACCAATGCATGGTATGGGTGGGTGGGTGGTTGATACCGAATAGGTTAGTACAGAATAATAAATATATAGTATGATAATAAAATTTTTAAACCTGCAAAACAACATAGTATGTTTATGATTCCATAAACAAAAAGTAAAAGGATAAAAACGTACTTCGTAATAGTAGCTGTCTGGGGAGGGGTTGGGGAGAAGGATATACAAGGGTAACTCACTTGTACCTGTAATGTTTTAATTATTTAAAAAACAAAACAAAAATGATAAAAAGATCTGAAGTAAGTATGACATAATGTTCAGATATGATAGAAGTTGATGTTAGCTACTCTGCGTGGGCTTGTTTTCTCCCTATATCCATCTGTTGTCTATCCTCCTTCCCTGCTCTATGGGGTCTTCTTCCTGGGCTTGGATGAGGCTGATCATTGGAGGTTTCATTGCCCAGCCTCTGTGTCAGCTGACTTTTGGCTAGGTCTGGCCAATGAGAAATGTGGCAGAACTAGAAGAAAGAGAGAAGAAGCTAGGATATCCTCCCAACGTCTGTCTCTGCCTTGGGTTTTATCTCTTCTGTGGCTTCAGTTCCTGCTGGCCGGACCCACTGTCGTTCTGGTTCCAGCTTATTCTGGTACCCCAGTTCTGGGGATGTGGTAACATTGCCTCCTCCCTTATCCTCGTAGTCAAGGATGGTGATCACTTCCTGCTGTTGCTAATCTCTGGACTACCTCACTCTCTGGTTAGCTTTTCTACTCCTTTGTCACCTGTGTACCCAGACCCCTCTATTAAATTCCTTTTGTTACGATTACTGGAAATGCCTTGTTTCCCTGCAGGGACCTTGAGTAATAGAGGTATAGTGGTGATTGATAGTTTATTCAGTATTCTTGCTGATATTGTAAATATTTTACTTTATCCAAAAATAGCCCAAATAGTAGTCTGAATATCAGCTATTATTTGAACTCAATTAGTATCTAATTAATAATGAACAGAATTATGATCCGTTAGGCTTAGTTTGTGGTATATTTATATTAATTTCTCAGGAACTAAGTCTGATAGACTGGGTTGTGTGAATGTATGCATAAACTATGTTTATTATCCTGAAATAGTCTCTCACTACTCCCCCACACCCATAGGAATTCAGAGCCTCAGAACTGCTTCGCAGTGGACTGGACAGATCCAAATACCTTTTGGTGAAAGAAGCCAAAATCATTGCTATGACCTGCACTCATGCTGCCTTAAAACGTCATGATTTAGTCAAGCTAGGTTTCAAGGTAAAGACTTGCATTTTAGTTCCTTAATTCATCATCTATCTATTCAGCTCTTAATTTTTTGCATTTTTTTTTGTTTCTTTCTCTCTCTTTTTTTCTTTTTTACCAATTCCCTTGGAAATTGGCTCAGCTCTTACTGAGTCCACATTTACAATTACTTACAAATGTCTGTTTTAAAAGTGATGATAACCTCTGATGTTTATATGATTAGTGAACTTTAAATCTATCTTTTCTAAGTCTAGTTATCAGTAATATGATTACCAAGCCAAATCCTAATATGTAAGGTAGATTAATTTATTTCCTCTAGAGATGTTAAAAAATCTCCAAACAGAACTAAAAGGTATAAAAATAATTTTTAACAGTGTTTTTCACCTGTTAGAGACATTCGGATGCTTGCATTGTCCATGAACGTCCTCTCCCAGTTATTTGTTCATTCAGTAAATAAAAAGCCTTCCATTTGAGAATATGGAATACTCTTATTTAAACTGTAAGATGAGATATTGACATGCTTTCATCATATGATAAAGACAGGAGAGCTAAAGGGCATGGGAGCCTGTGACTCCATTGAAATGGAGTGTAGTAATTGAGCAGTGAATCTGAGCTTGAAGACTCCTCATGACTGCTAGTGAACAGTGACCCAAACTCTGATTTTAATTCAAATCATTTAACTTCCTTGAAACTGGTTTATCTGTTATTTAAAATAGGGCATATAAACTGGTTTGAATTCAGTTAGCAAAGCATTTGCTGTTGATGAAAGTAACTGACAATTTTTAAATGTTATGAGCTCACTTATAGATAAGTGCTAAATAAATTCAAGGTGATAGAATAGTTGCTTATCTTGGTTGAAAGGTTCCTCAGCTGCAAGGTCAGACACATATGATAATTTATTGAAAAGTAGTGTGAACTTACCAAGTGGTGTGAATGTGTACCCTTTCGCAGATTACTAGTGAGAATTTTTCACCTAAATATTTAGTTTTGAGGGATGACATATAAAATATACTTTGAATTTGGTATTAAATCGTATCAGTTTAATAATAAGGGGAAATGATGCAACCAAAATTAGCATTTTATGCTTTCATGCAGCTTTTCACATGCATATTCAGAGAAACATTACTCGTAGCTTTTCAAATTTTCATTAAGGATTTTCTTTACTTACATTATGCTACATATCTAAAGATAGCCTGAGTGCTGATAGCATCTTTTAGATTTTTAAAATATTTTTAATTTTGAAGTTTTATTTTTATCAAGTGTACCACATGCTTCAGATCTACTTAACATTAAAAAAGAGCAGTGCTCGACACCTCTGATCCTCCTCAGTTATCCAGTCTTTCAGCTCTTTTAGTATTTCCTTTGTCCTTTTCATCAATGTCAATAAAGAATGTTAAATTTCCAGTTTAGACGTCTTTTGGCTCTCTGCTGTTTCCAAGGAGACATGGACACACATTTATGTGCTCTTTTCCTTCCTTCATACTCCCAATATAGTTATATCATAATTTTGCTTTGTGATTAAAATCTTTTTTAAAAGGCAGAATCTATAGATATTTTTTATGAGTTAAATTGCATTAGATTTCAGAGGTGATTTTTCAGAAAACAGGCTCTTCTAAACTGTTTTCTTTGAGCTGCTCCCACTCTGTTTTGCATGCCATGTCTGTTATCCTGAGAGTCCATGTAAGGACTCTGAAAAACCATCGCTCTTTGAACTATTCCCTTGTCCTAAGCATCCACCACAATACCTAATTGATCATTTTAATCTGAAATTCAGCATCAGATCTAGAGAAGACACCCATCTTCATGCCCAAATAGTGAAGAATTGCGGCTTAATTTTCATCATTGGCTGTTCAGTGGGTATCCATCCAATCCGGGAAAATACTGATTTTATAAACATATTTTGATAAAAATGAGTAGCACAGAAATTACAGAATATATCAACAATTAGCTTAAAAGAGGAGAGTTAATTAAGCATTAAGAGGTAATTATGTTCCCCCTACATTCCAACTCCTCAGAAAACAAAATAAGGGGAGAAAACTTTAAAAACAGAAAACAGAGGAATTCTAAGTTGGACTCAGTGAGTCTCTAAGAAGGCATTTTGCCAATAAAACAAGGAATAGGGTATCATTAAGTAGCAAGCAGAATTAGAAGTGGAGGGGAAAGATAAAACATGTTGAGAATAGATCTAGAAGAGAATTGGACATATAGCAGCAGAGAATTATCAAAGAAAGAATGAAATTTCCTGATGTTGGAGAATGACTTGATTTTTCATTATTTTACAAATGTACAGTGCCTACATTATTGAAAACTGGCTAGTGGATGGATACAGGTATCAAATAAGTAAATATACAGATAAAATAGCAAATTATGATGTGCTGTGAGACAAAGGCACAGAGAACTGTGAGACCTGTTTTACAATGGGAGGGCAGCGAGGGCCTGTGAAAAGTGGGTTTTGAGCTGTATTCGAAGACTGAGTAAGTGCCAGGCAGACAAAATAATAACATGAGGCAGGAATGGTTTTGCCATTTCTGAGAAAATGAAACAGGTCCTGGTTGAAGCTTACTTAGTAAGGAGAAAGGTGACCTATGAGATAGGAGAGGAAAGGAAAGCAGGGGCCAGACTGAGTATAAGTTCTAGTTAATAACATCTCTTACAGGCCACATTAAGGGATTTTTTTCCCCTAAGACAATTAATTGGAAGCCAATGAAGTGTATGAAACCAGGTCGTGACATGATCTGATGACTGTTGGATGACAGGGGAGGCAAGACAGAAAGGGGAGGAACTAGTAGATTGCTGGCAGTAGTCAGAGTGGTAGCTTGACCTAGAGTAGTAGTAATGGAGAAAAATGAATAGATTTAAGAGAGAGTTTTGAAGATAAAATTGACAGGCTTTGGTCACAGATGGAATGCCAAGGGGTGAAACACAAGTAGATCCTCCAGTGCTGCGTAGGATTCATAAGGGGAAAAAAAATCCTACCTAGGTTAAGAGTACCAGTGGAAATGACCTCATGTATAATCATAATTTGATTCTTACTTACGTAAAACTTAAAGAACTGAATTGAAAATTATTAAACTGATAAGGCAATACAAGAAATGATATGTGAGATCTCCTCAAGTTTCAGGGTCAGGGGGCTTCCCTAAGGTTAAATACTTGAACTGGTGGAGCACAAGGGCATGAAAAGTAATGAAATCATGAGCTTGCTGTTTGAGTAATTTGTATGTTGTTATTTTATCTGAAGTTATTTGGGGTTTTTTAGATGGTTGATAGGATTATGGTGGCAGTTGTCTGGCTTTCAAACTGTCTTTTTTACAAGATTACATTTTTCTCCTTTTCTCAGTATGACAACATTTTAATGGAAGAGGCTGCTCAGATTCTGGAGATAGAAACATTTATACCTCTTCTTCTACAGGTAAGAAATTGAGATCTGAGTCAAAGAAAATAGAGTTTTAAGAATTCCAGGGGGCAGCATCAGAAAGCTACACAGTTTTGGGGTGCTAATTGTTATAATTATATATTCTCTTTAACTTCATTATGTTTGGTATTCTATTTTAAGCCTGTAAACTTCCTTTAATCTGTTTACTGGTTATTTAGTAGTTTGTATCATTTCCGGGAGTACTATTTAAAAATTCATAGTTTATCTCTAAGTTTTGAAAAGACTTAGTAATTTTAATCAAGAAAATTACATTGTTGTACAGTTTGGAGAGTAGATGAGCTATTTTTTCATTTCTTTTGTTAAGAGTTGTTTCTAGAATTGTTTTTGATGTTCACTGAGTACATTGCTATTCTTTCTTTTATGCCTAAAATTTTTCAAGCTAAGTGGTGATATTTAAGAATGTTTTTTATTGTACCAATAGTCTTTACCATGGAAGCATTAAAAACAAAATCTGGAATTCCCCATTTAAAAATAGAGACTGCTCTAATTTATAGATAAATTGCATTCCAAAAGTTGTTTTGTAAGCCAAGGTTTTTGGACTTGGAAGCTTACTTAGTATTAAGGATATGTATTAAGGAATGAGGAGATATGTGGAGTAGGAAATTGAAATAGTAAAGGAAATTAAAGAAGGTACAGTTTTTACTGCTTTGGGGAGTTCAGAACTGGCTCTTGGCATAATGGTGATGCAAGGTGTTTACTCTGACATCTTTCTGTTTCTCTGCTCGGGCATGTTCTCGCTCTGCACCCTTGCCCGGCTCTGACCTGAACCTCCCAGACCTCTTTGGATTGCCCTGCCCATTAAAGCAGGGTAATTCCATGCTTGTCTCCTCAACTTGCCCACTACCAGCCAAAAGCAATGGTACCCATATGTTGTTCACAAGTCATTCTATAAATTTACCAGATTCCTCTCTGAAACTGGTGAATATCATGATTTAGAAGCTGAAAAGGCCATTCTGTAAATAGCAAGACTCTTGTGCAATAAATTGGAGACTGACAGGGCAATATATTATTTCGTTATCTCCTCACTTTTCTAGAATCCTCAGGATGGTTTTAGCCGACTGAAACGCTGGATTATGATCGGTGATCATCACCAGTTGCCTCCAGTCATTAAGAACATGGCCTTTCAGAAGTATTCAAACATGGAGCAATCTCTCTTCACTCGCTTTGTCCGGGTTGGAGTTCCCACTGTGGACCTCGATGCCCAAGGGAGAGCCAGAGCAAGGTAAAGGAGCTTTAATTACTGCTGTTTAAGGACATCAGTTCTGTATTTGATATTTGATACTGTATTTGATGCTGATCAGGTATTTGGTAACACCTTCTATATAGACAAAAAATTTTCTGCTGTCTAGGAGCTTGCTATCATCTACAAGTCTCAAAGTGTCTTTTTTGCCTTCTGCATGGGATGTGAATGGACCAAATTATTTCCTTCACTCTTCACTGAGATTAATTTAAGTAACTTATAAACGAAGGGCTTCTCTTCACCTGTTCCTTCCCTTTTCTTCATATCCCCCAAAGCTAAAGAGTTAATATTTTTTTTAATCTAAAGCAAAAGGTGAACAAGGGAAGAATACACGAGTTCTTAGGTCATAAAGTATACAGGCCCCATCTCATAGTTACCTCAGAATTTTCCTCAATTTACAGACTCTTCCCTGACTTTTGTTATTTAAGGAGGAAAGATAGCAGTTACCTCAGAGAACACAATGGAGCTGTCATATCTGTAATATCATCAGTATTCTGACCTTTGTTTACCTGAAGTAGGGAGGCAGAGGTTGAAAAAGTATTATTACTAAAAAGATGAGCACAATGGGTAACTGAAAATTAAAAGGAAGAGCATGGTTTCTTAGAAACCCACTTATGTATATTAAAAGGGATTTTTACATTGCTAATATTTCCTGTTTTGGGGGGATTTGTCTTTGGAAAGCTTGTGTAACCTCTACAACTGGCGATACAAGAATCTAGGAAATTTACCCCATGTGCAGCTCTTGCCAGAGTTCAGTACAGCAAACGCTGGCTTGCTCTATGACTTCCAGCTCATCAATGTTGAAGACTTTCAGGGAGTGGGAGAGTCTGAACCTAATCCTTATTTTTATCAGGTAAGAAAAAAACCTGAAACTTCTAAGTTTGTTCTGAATTTATTTGCCTAGCTGGCTCAACTCCTAAATCAGTGAGGCTAATCTTTGAAAACAAGGAAAATGAGATCCCCACCTCACACACAACACAAAAATTTCAATTTCTGTTAGATTAAAGATATATACACTGAAGAAAAGAAACTGTAAACATACTAGAAAGAAGAAAATACTGACAAATATATAATGTTGTGGTAAGAAAAGTCCTATTAAGTTCATAACAAAGCAGAAACCATAAAGAAAAATACGGATTGATTTGAAAGTAAAGTTTATTTTCAACATTTATATGAGTTGAATTCTGAATATATATACAGATCTCTTACATGTCACCTTTTATAATAACCAAAACTCCAAACAAAAAGATGCAATAAGAATATACAGTTCACAAAAAAAGATACAGATTTATAGCAAGTATAAATCACCGAACCATATTTTCACCTCTAATAATACTCAGTGTTGGGGCATATTGGGGGAAATTCTGTACTCAAGCAATGCTAGAAAGAAAGCAGTTTAGTGGACGAACTGTCAGAATTTATTAAGAGCAGTGTTCTTAGTTCTAGGAGTTTATCCTAAAAAGCAGTTGGACACGTTTTCAAACAGTTATATACTAAAATTTCCATTACATCTGTTTCTTTTATTTCAAATTATTTTGGAAATAAGAAACAACCTAAATGTCTACCGCCAGGGATTAACCACACTACTACCTATTAATGTAATGAAATAATGAATAAGCACTAAGAATGTTAACACTACAACTTTGTGTGCTGCTAAGAGTGTTTATACTATATTAAATGAAAAAAATAAGATTTCAAAGTATATCTTAACAGTGTCCCATTTTATTTTTAAAGAGGAACAGCAAAACATAGAAGTTTATACAGATAATCTCTACAAAAAGATCTGGCAGCATATACACCAAAAGATTGCTCTTTTATCTGTATTAGAGTTGATGCTTAGATAAATGTAGCTTGTTATCAACATAGAAAATGGAAATATTTGCAGTCATGTGGCTTCTTTTCCTTCCTGTCTTCCAAAGAACTTGAAATTTTAAATGAAAGAGATAACATAAGCTTTGTGTCACTAAGAACCAGAATATAAGTGATTTTTTCTGAAGGCCTTCCTACAATTTTCTTTTTTCCTGTACGTGAAATCTAGCCTCCTGTCTTCCTTTTTTGATTTTCATGTTAAGTTTATATACTCAGTTTACTTTCTTCTCTCATCTAATGCCTCTAATTAGGTCTCTACCGAAGTGGACTAAGCAACTTTGTACACTTCCCTCACTCTCAGGGTCAGCTAAGAATGGTAAGCCAGATGACCAATTTGAGGCCACATCCCATTCCCACTTAGAGTGATCTGGTAGAGGCAGAAACCATCAGAAGAGAATAAACACAAAACACACAGAAAATACTAAGAAGTATGAGGAGAAAGGAAAAGCACTGAGGAAAAAATGAGATTTTGCTACAGAACTGCTAGGTGTTTATGCAGTTAGACTGGATTTTCTACCGGCTTCTTAGATTGTTGCCTTGCTCCTCTATGTGAGTAGTTCTTTCCATAACTATAGTTGCAGTTCACTGTAGTGGAATATTACTGATGTGTGTTGTGATGGTTGTGGTCCCAGAAATATTAAGCCATTAAGTTGGTGACATTTATGTTATGATTGTTCCATATATTGCTAATATATTGCAAATGTCAAAGGGATATAATTACCATATACTCTTTGTATTTATCCATGTTAACCTGTGATAAGGTTATTCCTTAGTTTTATGAAAGATGCTCATTGGTCCAAGTTACTAACTCTTCACTTCTTGAAGTGTGATAAATGGACAAATTGTGCTATTTAATCATTTTATCTATAAAATTGAAACAAAAGGAAGCAAATGCACAATCTGATTATGTTTGCATTACAGAATCTTGGAGAGGCAGAATATGTGGTAGCACTTTTTATGTACATGTGTTTACTTGGTTACCCTGCTGACAAGATCAGTATTCTAACAACATATAATGGGCAAAAGCATCTTATCCGTGACATCATCAATAGACGATGTGGGAGCAATCCATTGATTGGAAGACCAAATAAGGTAATTTTATGAATATAATATGTTCTCTTATTCATCATGTTGGCAAAATGGAAAGGTTTGTATTTATTGAGTTATCTATATTGTTCTGTTTTATCTCTTTGCTACGTTCTTTTAAGACATCTAAGAAAATGAAATCATAGAAATTAGAAATAATTCCCTGGCAATCCTATCTGACAGTGTTTTTGGTTTGCCTTGAACTTCTGTCTCAACTACCACAGTGAAGATTATTGTTGATATTAACCAGAAATAAATGTTTCTAAAACCTTTTTGGTAAAATGATGGAGAACAAAATTATATAACATATGTACTCATATAGTAGAAATAGGAATTGTAGCCTTTTTTGTTTTGTTCTGTTTTGCAAAAGTGTAATTTATACTGCTTTTTATCATATGTGTGCACAGGGATTGTTTTTTCTTGGGGTTAAAGGAAGATTGTAAAGTGCATTCAGACCTTAGGGTTTTTTTATATGCTTTAATTTTTATGTGGTATGATGGAATAATAGCAAATAAAAATGAAGATGCTTGATTTTATCAGTAAAGGGTTGAAAAATTACAACAACAAAACATAAATATAATATTACTGTGATGAAAGTAAGACTTTGCTTATATAAAATCTCTTTCACCTTTCCTTGGAAATCACCCAAAAGTAATAGAGGGAAATGGGAAGAGAAGAACACAAACTCCATTTTTAGTGAGGTGACACAAATCAGGTGACTAAGATCAGGAAGAAAATGTGGGGAGAAGAGAATTAGGGGACCAGTCTTGAAAGTGCTGACAAAAGCACTCCTTGGGGAGGTGAGTGGCACACTCTGAAGTGTAAGAGCCACATCCCTGTTATTCAACAATGGATATGAGAATTGGGGTGAACAGAAGCCTTCTTCGTCCCAGGTAGGTTCAAAGAAGCCTTATAGGTAAACTATATTTGCACAAATAGACTGCCTTTACAGAGGCAGAGGAAAAGAAAACCATTCAGCTTTTAGAAAACAGTCTAGCTTACCCCACCTTAACCTCTTGCACATAGCTAATCTAAGAAACACATTTACTCAGTGGTGAAATGTGAATAAAAGGCAACTAGCACAAGATCAACTTATATAGGAAAAAAATGAGAGGAAGAGCATCAAAACAAAACTAATTGACAAACTATGTGCTCCAGAAAACATGGTGGCCTGGAACAGATGAAAATTTTGAATATACATTTGGTTTTGAGTTTTTAAGTAATGAAGTAACTATTTCTTGAGAGAGGGCCACAAAGCAATTTAAGAACTGAGGAAGAGATGGAACATGAATTGAAACAAATAAATAAATAAGCAAAATCATAGAAATGGTGACAAAATTGAAGGGACTTTGAAGAGGCATTGTAAAACACTCCATAAGGGATATAGAGAGTGAAAATGAGAAACCAGTAACTTTGAAGTAAAGAAAGTTTAGAAATGGAGGTACTGCAGTATCAGAGGTTTTTTATTTTTAAGTAGTAGGAGAACTTACAAATACTAAGGAAAGTTACTCCCTCTCATAACAAGAAAGTTAAAGTAGAGTGGCTCCAGGGTTGGGTTAGAGTCACTCAGTGATGTCATCAAGGATCATGGCTCATTTCATCCTTCTGCTCTGCCATTCTCAGTGTGTGAACCCAGTTCTCAAGCAGGCTGTCCACATGATGAGCATGGCAACAGAAATTTCCAGTAAGGTAACATCCACACATAAAAGCAAAGGACTTATATCCAGACTATAAGAACTCCTATAAAAGTCTGTTAAATAAAGACGATCCAGTACAAAATTGGCAAGTGCACACAAGAAGACGTATAAACGGCCAGTAAGCTTGTGAAAAAATGTTTACCATTGTTAGTTGTCAGGAAAATGGAAATTAAACTACAATGAGGTACTACTGCACACCCAATAGAGCCGCTAAAGTTGTAAAGATTGACAGTATAGCAAATGTTGGCAAGGATACGGAACAACTGTACTCTGGAAGGAGTGTTGCTAGTGAATGTAACATGGTACAGCAACTTTGGAAGCCAGTTTGACAGTTTCTTTAACATTAAACATACACTAAGCCATATAGCTCAGCAGTTTCACCCATAGGTATTTATCCAAGAGCAATGAAAATATATGTCCACAAAAATGTTTATACATGAATTTCAGTTTTATTCAAAATAGTCCCAAACCATAGTGCCATAAACAAGTGCCATGGCAGGTGAATGGATAAACAAATTGTGGTATATACATTTACTGTTCAGTAGTAAAAAGGTGCAAACTCCTAATGTACATAACACATAGATGAATCTTAAAAACATTATGCCAAGGCAAAGAAGCCAGACAAAAAAAGAGTATATACTTTATGATTCCATTTTTATGGAATTCTAAAACAGGAAAAAATAATCTGTAGTGACAGAAAGCAGATCAGTGGTTACCTGGGGCTGGGGGTTGCAGATTTGACTACAAAGGGATCTGAGGTGATGGAAATTGTGATTATTGTAGTTACAGGGAATTTTACATTGTCAAAATTCATCAAATTGTGTGTTTAAAATGAGTGCATTTCTTCGTATAAAACTTATAACTCTCTCAAGCTGATTTAAAAAGAAATGTTTTGTGAATTTTCTAAAGGCAGGCACCAAAAATTACAGTTTATGCAGGATAAACACTTAAACTTGTTGAATTAATGAAAACATAAATGCCCAAGTGCCAATATTAGACTGAAACCTTCCTGAACTCCCCTATTTGTACATATATTTTCAAACTGAACAAAAAGTACTATGAAGGTTACTTGTTTATCTTTTGACAGAGGAATGCCGTACCTGAGAACTAGAAATATGTTCAATAGTAAGTGAGCACTTAAGTCATATTGTGAGGCATCAACCTTGGATACCGACAGTAAGACAGACACAGTCCCTGCTTTCAGGAGCGGGCAGTCTGGTGGGGGAAGACTTAATTCTGCAGGTGGTTATTTGGTTGTCGTGAGGGGTAAGGAGGAGTGCTGTGTGAATGAGAGTCAGAGCCTAATCTGGTTACTGTGGTTTATTTCATAGGGTTTGTTAACTTACTCTTTTCAATTCCAAGTATATGGTCATGTTTCTTTGGGGATTGATTATTTTAAGGATCAGATTTATTTCTAGCATATTATTTAATTAATATCTCTAGAGTTTCTTGTTACTGTGCTTTTGAATGTACCATATTTCCCATCCCCTTTTTTCTTCCTAGGTTACAACTGTTGACAGATTTCAAGGTCAACAGAATGATTATATTCTTCTTTCTCTTGTGCGAACCAGGGCAGTGGGCCATCTAAGGTATGTAAGGAAAAATTTTCACAATATTACTGAACTTTACTATCTGCTTTAATTTCAAACTTATGTGGCTAAGTAGTTTTACCTTTTTTTAAGCTTCAAGTATAATTAATTGTTCTGGCAACTTTTGGTGCTTTTTGTTAGAATGTAATAATATCAGATTCTTTGTGTAATTAACCATTACCATTGCTTCTGAATTTTTTGAATATCTAATATTGCAGTGTATTTAGTTTTCACACCCCACTAACATTCAAAGAGTAAAATCTTAATAGATGTCCTATATCTGTTGGAAATTTAGTGTCAGAAATTATAGAGGATAAAATGGTAAAAGTGTCTTCAGAGTAAATTTTTCATTGCACAAGATTTTTGACTTTTCACCACACAATCTTTTGGCTTCAGTGTTAGAGAAAGGAACCATTTCTTCTCCCAGATTAAGAATTGTCAAACAATAGTCTGTTTTTATCATTTATTATGATGTATTTATGTGCTAGAGATTTATGAGAATAATATCTTCTTATTACAAAACAACTGTTTAGTTTTATATAAACCTTTATCTCATATGACTTACTAGCAAAACTATAAGGAGAGTTCATTTTATTTTATTTGGTGGATATAAAAAGAAAATTCTCTAAGCTCTCATAATGTCATTAAGTCAAAATCTACTTGGAGCTTAGCCCAGTGATCAGGTTCCATTAGACTGATAACTTTTATGTAAGAGTAAGCAAAGATGTACGGTTTCAAGAAATGGTTTGAAACTATCACATTCTAAAATACAATTTATTTTTGCTTATTTGTCAAACATTTGTTTGGAGACTAACTTTTCTAAAAAGCAGTTCCTTTTTCTGCCTTGAGATTTATAGCTGCCCTCCTAATGGAGCATCATTATTATTCACATACTGCGTCATCCTCTCCTCACTTTCTTTCTTGACTCTGTAGTGCTTTGTCTTTTTCATATGCTCATGACTTAACTTTTGTGCTGTTCTTTGCCTGGCTTTTCTGGAGACTTAAAAGAAGAAAGAAAAATGCTGACAAATGTGTAAAAAAAGAAACTGATTTCAGCAAAAATACCTTTATCCAAATAAGTTATTTTTGTATTTGCCAAAATTTTCTTTGAAAGTCCAGCTTCTTCATTGGGGGTGTGCTGGTGATGGTGGTGGTGGTGGAGGTGGTATTAAAGCATACAGGGGAAATGTCAATTTAACAATATTTATGATTCTAGTCATCTAAGATAGCTTAGGTAACTCAGCTAGAATTTTATCAAACTCTTCCTAGAATTCTTTCGTTTGTGGAGATAATCGTTCATATCTTTCTTTCTCTAATAAATGGGAAACTACTTTGTTTTTCAAGTTTCAAGAGACCAAGAAATACTTGCTTTCTTCCATATTTCTCTTTCTAATTACAATTTTATTGAGCTATAACCCAGCTGCCATATGGTTTATTTAAGTGTACCATTCATAGAATCTCTTCATGGAGTTGACCTTACAGTTCCAGAGCATTTTCATCCAGCCAGTAGGAAACCTCTCCTCAACCCCAGCCCTGGACATGTGCTCTTCTCCTTTCTGTCTCTGTAAGTTTGCCGATTCTGGACACTTTTTATAAGTGGAATCACTTAGCATAATATGTTCAAGGTTCATCCATGTTGTAGCATGTATCAGTACTTCATTCCTCTTCATTGCTGAATAATATGCCAGTGTATGGATACATCACATTTTATTTATCCATTCATTAGTTGATGGATATCTGGGTTGTTTCTACTTCTTGGGTATTGTGACTGATGTTACTATGAGCATTCGTATACAAATTTTTATGTGGACATATCTTTTTCTTTCTCTTGGGTGTAGACCTTGGTCGTGTAGTGACCCTGGGTCTATGTGTAACCCTTTCAGTAACTGCTAAATTGTTCTCTAAGCACTTGCCAGATTTCTTTCACCCACCTCTTTTTTTCATCCAGGATAGACTAATCAAGTGATTGTGTCAGACTGTTTACTTCAATTCCAGAGGCCTGTTTTAGGACACTTAGGACCTATTAAGAAGCTAGAGTAAGTGAGACATTTCTGGTCCCTTTCCAACATTCATGATTTGTGTCCCCACATGATTTGAATAGCCCAGGTACTGGTAGAAATGCTTGGTACTTGTTCAGAGTGAAGCAGTAAAACTAACTTTCCTATGTTGTCTTCTCTTAGGAGTTCTAGCAGAGTGATGATTTGTTTAACAATGCGGTTTCTGTCAGCCACCTTCTGCGGACTATGAAAGAAGGTGGTAGTTGCCACTGATCTGGTTTCAGGATATATATAGCTCTAAGGAATCCTGCCCACTCATCCTGCCGTGCTTTTCTCTTTTGCTTGGTGGCCTGTAATGTTCAGAGGGTTTGGTCATTCATTTAACATATTTTCAGATCCATCTATTCTTTGGCAGTGTGCTGGGCTCTTGATATGTGGTACTAAGTCTAAGCATGATCTTTACCATTGTGAAGCTTAAAGTCCAGTGTGGGAGACATTAAACATACTGTTGGAAGGTACCTATACTTGAATCTGCTGAAGATACTAGGCTGATTCTACTCAGGTTCAGTCGAGGTCAAGCTTAGTAGAACCACTTAGATGGCACTGTAGCTGTGCTTTGCCTAGAGATAGAGCCTTCTGGATGGGAAGGGGAGAACTGAATATCACAATGTAGTGGTCACCATGAAAACAACAGTTTAGGCCTCCTCCTTCTACCAACACTCCTTAGTTTCCCCTGACAACACTGCTTTAACCATAATTTCCTTTATCACCTTTGTGTGGAGCTCATGCTGGGTATTTTGCCATTGTTTGTCCACCTACCCGTGTTGGAGCCACCCACCTATATACAGCATGACCACTTGGGGTTCTTGGGAAATGTAGAAAAAAATCTTTTAAATCTGACTGCAGCAGCAAGGTAGTTCTCCTCTGTGGACCCAGTGTGCCACGAATGTAGAAATTCCTCAAAGCTACAGTAAAGGGTTATATTTTTCTCATTCTACCTAAATGAACATCTTAGTTTTGCATGCACTGCTCCACACGCACACACACACATGCATGAACTTAATAACTAATACGTACTTGATGTCGCACAGTACCTCCTGGCCTTTTTAATCAGTGCATTGGTTGTGATTCCCACCACCACCCCCCAAAACAACCGAAAAACCATCATAGAGGTTAGTCATAAAGCATTAACTTTTTACTTGGTTTACATAGTAGTCATAGCATTAACTTAATAATTACTCTGTTAAGTTTTCAAGAAGTTTAACTTTTTATTTCTACAGCTTAACATGAATATTTAATGGTGTATGTAAAAAACGAGGGGGAAGAGCTGCATAAATACTTTATTAATCTTGAAATATGTCAATTAATTTTGTTTGTTTCCCAAAGGGATGTCCGTCGCTTAGTGGTGGCCATGTCTAGAGCCAGACTTGGACTTTATATCTTTGCCAGAGTATCCCTCTTCCAAAACTGTTTTGAACTAACTCCCGCCTTCAGTCAGCTCACGGCCCGCCCACTTCATTTGCATATAATTCCAACGGAACCTTTCCCAACCAATAGGAAGGTAGGTCTTTCTTCATGCACAGAGCTGCAGTCTCTCATAGCTGACCACGTTTGCTAGGAACATCATCACACAGTTCGTCTGATTACTGATTTAGAGTGTTCCTTATCCCATGGAACTGAATTTGATTTTCTGTATAAAAATAATATATGCTAACATTTATTGAGTATACTTACCATTTATCAGACTATTCACGTTTTACATACATTATCTTATTTCATCTCAGTAACAGTCCTTGTTAAGTAGGTTTTTTAATTAACCTTATTTTACAAATGAGTAAACTGAGGATTAGAGAGTTAACTAGTGACCATCCATCTGGTGGATGGAGAACCTGAGACTTGAAAACCCAGGCAGTCTGACTCCAGAGGGCCTGCTAATAATCACTGTAGTATACTGCCTGTCGTCAGCCTTGTAAGGAGAACATGGCTGATTGTTTGACAACATAGAAATGAATAAACAACAGGCAGATTCCTGACAAGGTCTGGGGCAGAACTTTGGTGTCTTCCTAACCAAGGTCTGCAGGGATACACCTGGAGAAACCTAGAGTACAGATCAGGTAATATCAGTGAACAGAAGGCTTAGAAACCAGTGCTTTACATAATACCATGAATTCAAGCCCTGCTCAGAAGAGCATCTCAGAAGAGGCAGCACCTGTCAAAGCCACCAGAAAATAAGCAAACAAAAATAAAAAAGCCTTCCATATTTTTGAAGGCAGTATTTCATAATCATAACAGCATGGCAGTCTTTGCACAAAGAAATTGTGACCATTGCAGAAAGTGACCATTATAAAAAGAACACTGCTTACATGCAAAACTACATCCCACTTAATTCTGAGAAATTATATTAATGCACTATTTCTAACTTTTATGTACTTTAAATAAGTTGTTACTTTAAGGTAAAATTCTTTTTCTTGATACATGTTTTTTACTTTTATGGTTTTCTGAATTGTTCCAACAGTAAGAAAGGGTGAGATTTTATAAACATTTTATAATTGACTCTTAATAGGAAAGTTGTTCATCCTTTAATTCTAGGATGGTTTAGGAAGAAGTACAATTTTTTTTATTTTTTTCCTTTACCACTTTACTTACACTGATGGAGCAGTGTTTCTCAGATTACTGTCAGAAATTACTCCGTCAGAATCACATCCTTCTGTCTCAGACCTACTGGATCTGAATGTGTGGGAAATAGAGCCCAGGCCTCGGGTTTAGCCCTCTACCCCAGATGATTCTGACAGATACCATGAAGATGCACTTTAAGCTACTATTTGCCAACATTTCTTACCACACACTTTATTAATTACAAAACTTTTGAATATTCACCCTCATGACTTATAGTCTATATAGTACACAATAGTAAATGTTAGCTTCTTATTTTTTAATAAACATAAATAGGAAGAATAACTTAAAAATTTTTTTTCAGGATAATTTTAAGAATTGCCTTTGGAGCTTACACAGTAGTAGAGACCACTGCTTTAGACCATGTTGGTATTTCTCTCTATTCAAATGATTGCTTATCTTATATTCTTCTACATTAGAGACCAAACTCATTTTATTTACCAGACTGAAATCGTATTAAAAGCTAGTGACTCTAAGTTTTCTCCTAGTCACCACCTTTTCTGAATTTAAATTGAATCACTTCTCTTCATGAAGCCCCCGTTGGACTCTCACACTTATATTTTAATGTCCTCTTATTATCCTTCTGTCCTCCAAACCCGAATAAGATGGAGACACAGGCTTCTGTTGGAGTGTTAGCTTTAGCATTTTTTCACTCTAAACTTAACTTTCTTTTTGCCTTCTAGAATGGAGAGAGACCATCTCATGAAGTACAGATAATAAAGAATATGCCCCAGATGGCAAACTTTGTGTACAACATGTACATGCATTTGATACAGACCACACATCATTATCATCAGGTGAGTTTTCTCAAAATTGACTCCTATTTTTCTTGCTGTAGAAAAGATCTTGTATGTTACAGACTACATCAGTAAAGTACTTGACTCCTTGTGGGAAACCAGTTAAACCAAAGTAGGTTGTTATTCATGTTAACATCTGTACTTTTAAAACATTTTTATGTAGATATAATTTGTTGTGCCATAAATTCCACATATTTAAAATATACTATTTGATATGTCTGACACATATAACTATGTATACATATATAGGTATAGATATATAAATATGTGATACTCAACATAATCCATTATCTCCAATTTTTTCACATGCCCCTTGGTAACTGCTCAACCTTCACTAGTCCCTTTCCCACCTTCTCCAGGTAACCAAGGATTTGCTTTCTGTCACTATAGCTTAGTCTCCATTTTCTAGATATTTATGTAAACAGACTCATACAGCATGTACTTTTTTTCCTAGCTATCATTAGTGTAATTATTTCAAGATTCACGTTTTTTTGTGTATCAGTACTTTCTTTTTTATTGCTGGATAGTATTCCATTGTGCGGATGTTCCGAGTTTACCGATTTAACTGCTGATGGACATTTGGATTGTTTCCTACTTTGGTTATTAAAATAAATAACCATTGAACATGAACATTCTTGTACAAATCTCTGTACTTTTTCTTGGTTAAATTCTTATTAGAGGAATGACTGAATAATATGGTAAGTATGTATTTGACTTTTTAAGACACCACCAACCTGTTTTACAAAGTTGTACCATTCCATAGTCCCACCAGCAGTATGTGAGAGTTCTAGTCGCTTCACATCTTCACCCACACTTGTTATGGTGGGTCTTGTTTATTTCAGCTATTCTCACAGGTATGTAGTGGTTTTAATTTGCATTTCTCTAATAACTACTGATGTTGAGCATATTTTCATGTGGTTATTTGCCATCTGTATATCTTCTCTGAGGATGTGTCTGTTCAGGTCTCTCACTCATTTTTAAAATTGGGTTTATTTTATTAGAGTTTTGAGAGTTTTAAAATCTATTCTGACTACAAGTCCCTTATCAGATACATGTTTTATGAATATTTTCTCTTAGTCTGTGACTTCTTTTTTTCATTCTTAAGTGTCTTTCAAGTAATAGAAGTTTTACATTTTGATGATGTTCAATGTATCAAGTTGTGCTTTTTATGATTTGTGCTTTTTATATCCTAAAAAAACGGCCTAACCCAAAGTTACAAATTTTTCCTGTTTTCTTCTGAAAATTTTATAGTTTTATGTTTGACATTTAGAGGTATGATGTGTTTTGAGATAATTGCAAGGTAGCCTTGAGTTTTATTCATTTGCATGTGGATATCAGATTCTTTCAGCACCATTTCCTGAACTATCTTCTTGAACAGAGACTATCTTCCTCTGTTGAGTTGCCTTGTCATCTTGGTCAGAAAGTCCAGGCCATACGTGTGAGAGTCTATTTCTGGACTTTATTCTGTTCTGTTGATCTCTGTATAAATCCTTTTGCTGTTACGAAACTAACTTTATTATAAGGTAGCTTTATAGTAAATTTTGAAATTAGATAATGTGAGTCCTTCAATTTTGTTCTTCTTTTTCAGAATTGTCTTGGCTATTCTATCTAGTTTCTTTGCTTTTCTATATACCTTTTAGAATCAGCTTGTCAATTTCTACCCCCGAAAAAGCATGTTGGGGTTTTAATAAGGATATTTTGGGGAGTAGGATTGCTTAGTATCAATTTGGGGAGATTGATATCTTAACAGTATTGACCTTGCCTTTCTGTGAATATGATCTCTCTCCATTTATTTAGGTCTTTGAATTCTCTCATAGTATTTGGGAATTTTCAGGATACAGACCTTACACATATGTTGTTTCATTACTAAGTATGTCATATTTATTGCAGCTTTTTATGAATGGTACTTCTAAAAAAATTTCAGTTTCCAACAAAAGAAACAGAGACCCTGAGGAGAGAAGCCAAGACTTAGCTGTGGACCACCACGGGGTGAAGGGAAAGCTAAGCCTATAGAGCCGCCTTGGTGTTCTGGTGGAGCAGGGCTGGAGCCTGTGCCCTGCTGCTCCCTCCCTGCCCTCGTTTTCTCTCAAGGCTTGTTCTCTCCCCACCTTTCGCAGGGCTCCTAGAATTGGAGTTTTCATGAGTTGGTATGTCAATTAATCCCAACCAGCCACTGTTTTTCCAGAAGTGTTACAGCAAGTTGCTAAAAAATCTAATAGGTTCTCATACTGCTTTCCTCTCTAAAGATGTAATATGTACTTTGGTCATTATTTTGTGATATTTCTGTGGGCATATTCCTTGGAGTCAGCAAAACCTAGGCCGTTGTCATCAGATTTGTTGTGTCTACAGTGTGAAATGTCTCATAGGGGTGTTTTGGGGAGCTCTAGAGTGAACAGTATCTATTAGGAAAATAATGTCAAAGTGAGAGCTTAGCTTTCTAAGCCAGTGTTTTCTTCATTTACATTCATACTGATGTTTTCTTTTTTTCGTTAGACTTTATTACAGCTGCCACCTGCTATGGTAGAAGAAGGTGAGGAAGTTCAAAGTCAGGAAACAGAATTGGAAATAGAAGAAGAAGCCAATCCTTCTCAATCCGACGTACCCAGTCCAGACGCCAGCTCCCATCAAGAACCCTTAGCCTCTCAGACGGAGACCAGCGTCAGTCAGGCTGAGAGCACCCCCACCCAGCCAGCAGCCAGCCCTGGTGCGGAGGCCATCCCTGCTCCACCCGCTGAGGCTGCGGCCGCAGGGCCTGCCTCGGAGCCAGTGGAGGCTGACTCACCCCCAGGTGCTGCACCTGCCACAGAGGAGACTGCGGAGCCCAGCTGAGGCTCGTCTCGGGGAGGACGTTTCATTCATAAAGTCTAAGTAAAGCTACTTTTTGCATTTTTTATTTGTTTCTTCCATTTTAAGGGTACCAATCAATGTTCAGTCCTTAGTTTTGTTAACTGATTTCAGTGTTTGGCTTCTTGGATATATTAAAGAAATTGTATGTGTCTGAATAACTCCAGTTTCATTTGTTCAATCAGAAGGGCAAATAACCATTCCTTGATATTTTTATTATTAACTAAATGTGTCTAGTCATACCTACATTAAAAGAATGTCCTATAGAATATACAAGATGTACTTTACATTTTTAGTGAACTTTTCTAAGGAAAAGGACAGAATACACTGGAATTAACCATAAATGTCCTTAAGCAAGTATCCAAATTGGAGAGAGAGTAATTTCTTTTGTCGTAGTAACAGATGCAAGTTGTGTTTCCTTTTTTCCTACGTTTCTTTGCTATCTTCTTTGATACAAAGGCATTAACAGCCATAGGATTATCGGTTTCTCCAGTCCCTCAGAGAGGCTATGTGTTTCCTTCCCCAAAGTCTGTTAATGTATTAGAATCACACAGTGTATGTGTTTATTCTTGGGGCCACTCCAGACCTAATCAGTCAGAATCTCAGGGTTAGAGCCTAGGAATCTATTATAACAGGTGCCCCTAATGCTTAAGTTGCCGGCAGAGTGGCATGAGATCAGGTCGCTGAGACTGAGGCAGTATTTGTCATTCATTTAAGGAAGAAGAATGTGGCAAATCTCTCTGGGCAGGAAGAAAGGTCCACAATCTGGGCAGTGAGAGTCAGTGAACTTTACCCCTGTGTGCAGGGTAGATTCTCCCTACACAGAAGTTCTGGGTCTTCTGCCCTGTTAGTTCTCTTGGTAGATAACCAGCCACAGGACACTTTAAGGTAAAACGTGCTCCAGATTTAGAAGAGCAGAGAAACTGAGATCTTGCTACTGAAGTGTGGTCTGCAAACCAGGAATGTCAGCCCCCACCAACGCTTGTTAGAGATGCAGCAGCTTCCACGCCAGACCTGTGAAATCGGAATCGGCATTCCAGCCAAATCCCCAGGGGATTCATATGCATTTTGTAGGTTGAGAAGCACTGTACTGAGATTACTGTGCTGTCTTCACACGAATGAGAGGTAGAACGATTCTGTGATGGTGGAATGAACAGTGAGTATGACTGGTGTTTTCTGACAAGGGACTTCAACTTATAAGGTCCCTGGGCATGGTGGCCAGAAAAGAGAGAGAAACTGTCTGCCAGTGCCTTTATCTGTAGGCGTGACTATGTCCAAAGAACCGCCGAAGAAGTAAGAACTGCATGCACACTGCCGCTGACGTGCTTTTGGTACTGACATTTTGAAGGAATGCCGACTTCATAAGGAAATTAAGCCCACAAAGTCAAGCCAGTGATACTTCTGAGTGACTAGTGTTTGTCCAACTCTTGCAGGCCATGGTGGATGTGAATTAGAGTCATCTTCCAATGCGCCTTACTGCATCAGAGCACGTGTAAATGTTGATGAAGAAGGGGAAGTGAGAGCAAGGGGTGGATGAGAGGAGTGAAACGCCAAGGACTCCAGGAGACCTGGGTCCATTTGTTACTGGAGTCAGGACGGAGCCAGAGAGTCTGTTACATAATTTCCCTGACTTTAAGAATGTGAAAGCAGGTGTCGTGGGCGTCTGTGTGAGGAATAGTGCTCAGAATTATTTTCATTTGTGAACATATTGTGTCAGGCAAAAGCAAGAGGGAAAGAAGCTTTAATGTATTACCTACTGACTTTCCTAGAAAATATTTTTTTTTCTCTCTACCCTTTAGAGGAGATGAATCTTGTGTTACCTGCAACCATAACAAGCAAACTGTTGGGCTGCTTTCTCATTAAGCCATTTTCCAACTACGTATCACTCTGTATAGATGATGACTGGAATTTTTTCTTTCTTGCTTCATTTTCTATCACATTACAAAGAAAAAACTGGATGGTGGGTAAGCTCTTTGCCTTTGTCAGAGGAATTAAAAAGGGATGATAGTGGTGGGATTTGAGTTCCTTTAAATTGTTCATTCATGGGAAAGGCCAGAGAGTCGCAGTTGACTATAGAATCATGGGATTTTTCAAGGAATTTAAGAGATCTACTTTTAAATACTAAGGACATTAAGGGTAATGTTAATAACCAGGGTGGCAATCGCAGAAGAGTGAGGTAGAATCCAAATTTACATTCCTCGGGCAGTGTTTATTTTTTATTTTTTTCAATCAAGCATGCATGAATGACAACCTCATAAACTGAAGAGTTTTCCTTTCAATTTGGGTTTCTACAAACACAGGTACCCTAGCCTGTGACCATTTCAGATTAGTGTCCCCATTGCTCTCCATCCTGTTTTATTTTTCCTCCATATCTGAATATGTCATGATTTTGGAATCTATTTTTAAAAGCAAAACCAAAAAGATTCATGCGAAGAGAATGAGCATGAAATGAAGCATTCACGTATTTAGATTTTTTTGACAAAATGCTGAGTTAAGAAAGCTCATTACCAGCAGTTGAGAATAAATAGCTCCAATGAATGAGATGATCTAAACATTTTCAGGTCTCTTGAAGTTCATGTGATGATACAGTTGAGATGTTTTGTTGGAAACTGAGAGAAATGGCATACATAGGCTATTCGTACTCCTGTGTAAAATGAAGTTCTTTATGATCTGGAAACAGCGTGGTACTGTAAAATAGAGTTTGGGCTCACCTGGACCAGGCTCAACTTTCATCTGATTTGCTCATCCGCGTTAGGTTTGACCTTGGATAAGTTTTGTACTACAAAACAGGGAAGATACCTATTTGTTAATGAGACAATGTTTATGAAGGTGTCTGGCACCAAGCACTCAGTGACACCCGTCCTTGTCCCTTTCTCTCCAAGTCCTTGAGACGATGTAGGGTACTGCCAGCCTAGCCTCTGACCGGCGCTCGGCTCTGCCCCTCCGCAGGGAGCATGGAGGATGATGGGGAAAGGGACACGTGGTGGCAGTGACCACTGAGGATCGAGGGCCCAGCACACTGGGCATCTGAATCGGTCCATCGCTCCCTGGAGACGCTCTCTGCCGAAATTAAAATTCTGACAGAGCAGCGTGACCAAAGGGAACGCATGAGGCACCACCCATCATGCTTCTGATGTGTTGATGACTTCTGTCGAATCTGAATCCTGCACTCCCCCTCCTCCAGATCCCTCTATTGTTGCATTGATTAGCTTTGTGCCTTGAATGTGCTTTTTCCTCTTCATCACGTGTAGTCACTCAAATCGTATTTTCAGCGATGTTTCTTCAATTAAAATTCGATTTGAAAGATTTTTTTTTTTAATGCTGACCCTTTTGTACAAGCTGGAGCAGCAGTTAAAGACAAGCTGTGCTTCCTGTGCAGAATGCTTGGCGGTCAGCCTGTGTGATTACGAAGCAATCACGTTAATAGATGTTTAAGAATAATGCACTGGAGCCGCACTGCGCCAAGGATGGAAATGAACACATGAAACCGTTTTTTTCCTTCATCCACTGGGTTTTAAATCAGTGGAATCCAGAAGCTTCGGATGCTTTTGTTTTTCCTCCTCGGGACAAACCGGAGCTCAGGGCCTGGAGCAGGACTCAAGTGCAGCACGGCCACTGCTGGCTGACTTGGGGCCAGCTTTACTCACTTAACTCGCGGCCTTTGGCTCATACTTACTTCCGTGGCTGCTTAAACTTCTGTACTTGCATACAAAGATGGCTGATCCCATCATGTCTCAACATATATTACAGGTTAACACTAGTTTGAAACATTCTGAAAAATATGTTTCATGGTCGGATAAGCTTGAGTAACACAATGAATTATTATTCCCCTTTTGCAGAATCACAATGTACTGATAGCCGATCAAAGGCTCTGAGAATTCCTGCTGGGAAAAGCCACATCTCACTTTGTTGAGGCTAGCTTTCCCCAAACTTACTTGACCATAGATCTCTTTGTTGTTGTTTGTGTTTGGTTTTGTTTTTTAAATAAGACTCTCTAGGGAACTAGTTCCGCAAAACAGTTTGTGAACCCATATCTTACCGGAATAATTGAACTTTGATTCCCCCTTAGAAAAGAGAATCATAATATGCCACTCCTAAAATATGCCACTTTGGCATAGGATTATTTTGAGCTAAAGACAATTGAGAAGTGGCAGATGCAAAAACTACTCTGTCTTCCTGCTTCTGCCTAGAAGCAGAATATAAATTTCTCCTTGTAGAAGTGTAGCACAGAGAAGACAAGTAGTGACTCTGTGGCATCTTACTACGCTGATGGACAGTGACTGTAATGGGATATGGGGGCGGGGCTTGATAATGGGGGGAATCTAGTAACACACTGTTGCCCATGTGAAACCTGAGCATAAGATTGTATATCAGTGATACCTCAATAAAAAAAACATTCTCCTTGCAAAAATGACCTGAATTTCCATTTGTAAAGGTGTCCTCTCTCTCCTGTACCTGGAAAAGGAAAACAACCCTTACCACTGGAAGTGGAGATGACAGAGATGAGTCTTCATTAACAATCTAGTAAAACAATCCTTATATTCCATTAGTTTCCCCATATATTTACTTTCCCACAATTCATCACCCATAAAAGCCCAAACCCCCTTTTCCTTTGCCCATTTGCCTCAACGATTTATCACCCTTTATTAAAATGGTATATAAGCTTCTGAGCCTGACGGCTTGAGGATTTCACTTCTTTTCTGTGTAGCCCCCATGGAAATAAAGTTAAAAACATC
Organism: Smutsia gigantea; assembly: GCA_032199065.1. Classification (NCBI taxonomy): domain Eukaryota; kingdom Metazoa; phylum Chordata; class Mammalia; order Pholidota; family Manidae; genus Smutsia; species Smutsia gigantea. The sequence continues at coordinate 77,685 of JAVSCE010002029.1, forward strand.
AATTAAATTTGTATGCTTTTTCTCCTGTTGATCTGTCTTCTGTCAGTTTAATTCATAGGCCCCAGCCACTGACCCTAGGAAGGTAAAAGTAAAGTTTTTCTTCCCCTGTGAAAAAAGAAAGTTCTAATACACTTTTTTTTCCTGTAAATAACCAGAGGCTGAAATAGAAACTAGAGTGAAACGATTTATACAAAATGTCACATTGTAGTGTAATTTGTCGAGTGTCATTCAGTATTAAGCATCCTGAAAATGCAAATAAATAAAAGTCTGACCAGTGCATCATGCTATTCTTTCATGGGAGCCTCCTAAGAAAAGGTCACTGAGCATTCTCTGTTTACATTTTAATTTTAGATTCCAGTATTTCACACCTGGCTTTTCTCATTTCTTACTATGTAGTGAGAACAGTTCATGTTTCCGCTGTGTCTTATTTTCTCAGTTCTTTAAATGTGTGGGTATTTTTTTTAAGTTTAAATGTTTGATACCTTAAAAAGTTAAGTTTCAAGAAGGGAAGAGAATGACCAATAGAGATGGGCCAGAAATAATAGAAGAAAAAAAGGCAAATACGAAAAATGAAGAAAATTTCCCTTCATAAGAATGTTTAACATAGAGGACCCAAAAGTTCCCTTGTATCAGACAGATTGAATTCTCAATTGGTAGATCTCCAGAGATGACTCCCAGTGACCCCCTTCCTCTCCGTCTTTGACTTACCTGCACACTCACCTGATACTTAGCTCTTCTTGCAGTAAATCAGAGTGTGAGAACCTCAGTGGTAGTTGCTTCTCCTTGGGAGATACCTGCTTTAATATAAAAAACTTGAGAAACTGACTTTACTGGCGGCTTTCAAAATGTCAAGAGATCTAACCAGGAAGTGGTCATATAAAATACTGTCTTTTTCTACTTAGTTTGTCGGTTCATTTTGGCCATTCTGGAAGGTTTTTTTCCTTCTGGTTTTTTGTTCAGTTGTTTACAGATGACTGTGTTTGGAATATTGTATTTTCATTACCCTTTACTTCTAATAGCACCTTACAGGGCTGGTTTCTTCTAATCTCAGACTACCCCAAGCACAGCAGTGGGACCGGAGTAGACCTAGTTAATTTGCATTTTATTTTGCTGGTTGACTATTTTTCATGGAAGTGAATTGAGTTAAATATAAGAAAAAGGTGGGAAATGTCTTTGTCTAATTCTTGTGCATTCATAGATTATTGAGTGCCTACTCTATGACAAGCAGCAATACAGAAACAGCCTCCATTGTTTCATCGGCTGTTTTGTCTAGGCTTTGCATGATTTGCCAGGACACCACAGTTAGTAGAACCAGGACTCGAACCACCATCTGACTCTCAGGCAAATCTCTTACCATACTGTTCTTTAAATTTATCTGCTTGAGACAAATCAAAGTAGAAGAAGCAACACTTAACACTCCTCATATGAGTAAGGCAAGCACTATAGAATTCCTGTGAGGATTAGAATACCACAGAGAAGACTAGGTTGCCAGAATCAGGGCAGGAGATAGATCTATAGAAAGTATGCTTCGATGTTTACAGTGTTTATACTTATATGAGTGAAAGCCAAATGAATATTTGTTTTGTTTTGAAAAAGGTGTAAGAAACATACAGTGGGAAGGGACTCTAGTAATACTTAATCTGTGCCTCTGAAATGCTAGTAAAGACATTTTATTTTTAAGCAAATTCAAAACAGATTAAATAATAGTTTTGCAAGAGTGTAATACATAATAAGGAAAAAGATAGTTATTTACCAAAACCTGCATTTTAAGTTGCCATTATACATCAACTGTATCGGCTTCTCAGCTGAACTACCTACCACAGACATTTGGGAGCTGGAAAGAGCATCCACATGAGGTCAAGTTCCCAGGAGTAAGTCTGTAAAACAACTCAAAGCAAGGTGTTCTTACACAATTACAGAAATCAGTTGTGATAAGTTTTATAGAGACTACCATTACAACTCTTGATGAACTCTCATATTAAATGAATTGGCAAATCTGAACAAGTAGAGAATGTGTCGCTGTAGAAATACAGTTCTAACTTTGATGAAGAGAGTCATGAATGTCAGCTGTTACTGATACCCCAAGAATTAAATTAGTCAGGTGGTTCTCTTAAATTGCCATACTACTATTAATATTGGGCATGGAAGTGAAGTTAGTGATCTTGTCTAGAATTAACAGTTAAAGGGATCACTTGACCTTGGCCTAGCTAGTCTGAAATGTCGAATGCAGGTCATATGAATACAAAAATCTGACATCAAACTTGGCAGAACTCATTAGAACTATCAGCTATGAGGAGTTCCTAAATTAGGGAGGGGGGCCTTGTATAAAGTAGGATGTGCTATGTAACAGTAGGCATGTGGGGATACTGAGAAATTAATTTGGCAATATATTGTATGAAATATTGACATTTATTTTTAGGAAAAAATAATAGAAGGGGGATATTTTTTTAATATAATTTATTTTGGTATCATTAATCTACAATTACATGTGCAATATTATGGTTATTAAACTACCCCTTCATCAGGTCCCCCCCTACCAACCCCATTACAGTCACTGTCCATCAGCGTAGTGAGATGCTATACAATCACTACTTGTCTTCTCTGAGTTTACAGCCCTCCCCGTCCCCCCCCAACATTACATCTGCTAATCGTAATGCCCCTTTTTCCCTCTTATCCCTCCCTTCCCACCCATTTTCCCCAGTCCCTTTCCCTTTGGTAACTATTAGTCCGTTCTTGGGTTCTGTGAGTCTGCTGCTGTTTTGTTCCTTCAGTATTTTTTCTTTGTTCTTATACTCCGCATATGAGTGAAATCATTTGATACTTGTCTTTTTCGGCTTGGCTTATTTCACTGAGCATAATACCCTCTAGCTCCATCCATGTTGTTGCAAATGATAGGATTTGTTTTCTTATGGCTGAATAATATTCCATTGTGTATATGTACCACATCTTCTTTATCCATTCATCTACTGATGGACACTTAGGTTGCTTCCATTTCTTGGCTATTGTAAATAGTGCTGCGATAAACATAGGGGTGCATCTGTCTTTTTCAAACTGGGCTGCTGCATTCTTAGGGTAAATTCCTAGGAGTGGAATTCCTGGGTCAAATGGTATTTCTATTTTGAGTTTTTTGAGGAACCTCCCTACTGCTTTCCACAATGGTTGAACTAATTTGCAGTCCCACCAGCAGTGTAGGAGGGTTCCCTTTTCTCCACATCCTCGCCAACATTTGTTGTTGTTTGTGTTTTGGATGTTGGCCATCCTCACTGGTGTGAGGTGATATCTCATTGTGGTTTTAATCTGCATTTCTCTGATGATTAGCGATGTGGAGCATCTTTTCATGTGCCTGTTGGCCATCTGAATTTCTTCTTTGGAGAAGTGTCTATTCATGTCCTCTGCCCATTTCTTAATTGGATTATTTGCTTTCTGTTTGTTAAGGTGCATGAGTTCTTTATATATTTCGGATGTCAACCCTTTATCAGATACGTTTTTTATGAATATATTCTCCCATACTGTAGGATGTCTTTTTGTTCTACTGATGGTGTCCTTTGCTGTACAGAAGCTTTTCAGCTTGATATAGTCCCACTTGTTCATTTTTGCTTTTGTTTCCCTTGCCTGGGGAGATATGTTCATGAAGAAGTCGCTCATGTTTATGTCCAAGAGATTTTTGCCTATGTTTTTTTCTAAGAGTTTTATGGTTTCATGACTTACATTCAGGTCTTTGATCCACCTTGAGTTTACCTTTGTGTATGGGGCTAGACAGTAGTCCAGTTTCATTCTCTTACATGTAGCTGTCCAGTTTTTCCAACACCAGCTGTTGAAGAGGCTCTCATCTCCCCATTGTATATATAAGGCTCCTTTATCAAATATTAATTGACTGTATATGTTTGGGTTTATGTTTGGATTTTCTATTCTGTTCCACTGGTCTGTGGATCTGTTTTTGTGCCAGTACCAAATTGTCTTGATTACTGTGGCTTTGTAGTAGGGCTTGAAGTCAGGGAGCGTAATTCCCCCTGTTTTATTCCTCCTTCTCAGGATTGCTTTGGCTATTCGGGTAGAAGGGGGATGTTTTGTGTGTGAAATGCACAGATTCCTTTAGTTCTGATGCCAGCCATGTAAACTTTTTTCTGTTTAAACTTTTTAGTGAAGTATATTATACATACAGAGAAGCATATGTCATAGGTGAACAACTCAATAAATTTTCACAAGGTAAATATAATCATATTATCACTAAAGTCAAGAAACACTGCCAGCTCCCCAGAAATTCCCTGTTGGGGTCCCTACCAGTCATTATTCCTGCCAAAAGAAACATCCTGTCTTCCGTCACAGTTAGTTTTGGTTATTTTTAAGCTTTATATAATTGGAATCATACATAATGCACTTTATCATCTCTACCTTCTCAAATAGATTTCTCTGTATGAGGTGAGGTAGGGGTAAAGATTAACTGAGCATTATTTATTACAAGACTAACCTTTACCTCTCTGCACTGTAAGGTCATCTTTGTCATAAATCAAGTGATCATATACATGTGAGTCTATTTCTGAAATTGTTTCATTGGTATATTTTTGTTGTGCCGACATTCACTGTCATTATAACTTTATAGTAAAGCTTGAATGTCTAGATGACATCCTTTAACTATTGCTAACCTTAACAATTAAACAGCCAGTTTGACCAGTAAAAACAGGTTTATTCAGAAATAGCAGAGAATTGCAATCCAGGACATGCAAGCTACAGTAGAACCATAGGCATTTCCGAGAGCAAAGGACAGGGGCACTCATTTATAGAGGAAAATGGCTGAGTAGGGAAGGCTGTTTCTAAGCAAAAAGTCCATTGGAGGAAATTGGGAGTCCCACATATCATGGATTCTCATTGGCTGCCTTGTAACAGTCTCTCATTGGCTGGGCTATAGTGGGGAGGCTGAAGATGGAAGCCTTCTTGTTGGGTGTTGAAGTAGCTAAAACAGTATGGTGTGTATCTCTTCCATGGGATCAGAGATTTAAGAGGAATGGTGGGCATGAGACCTTCGTCTGCAGGCCTTCAGACCCCATATCAGTGAGATTTCCTTTCATTAATTTTCACACTATAGTCTTCTTCAAGATATTGGCCATTCTCAGTCTTTGTATAAATTTTAGAATCATATGTCAATTCTATAAGAAAAAAACACTAGCTGAGATTTTTATTGGGATGGCATTGAATCTATAGACCAATTTGGGAGAAATTGGCAACTATGTAATTTAGGGATATGGTATCTCTTTCCATTTACTTAGATCTTTTTAACCTCAATGTTTTGTAGTTTGCTGTATAAAGGTTTTGGCCATCTTTGGTTCAATTTATTCCTAATATTTGATCTTTTTATAAGTGGTACTTTTTAATTACATTGTTTGTTTCTGGTATATAGAAATACAATATACTTCTGTATGTTGACCTGGTATATAACAGTCTTGTTGAATTCACTTATTATTTTTTATAGTTTGATTGTATATTCTTTTGAATTTTCTACATACCTAATTGTGGCATCTGTGAATAATGGCAGTTTTATTTCTTCCTCTTCAATCTTACACTTTTTATTCCTTTTCAACTGTATGTTTTTTATTTCTCTTCTTTTCCTTATTGATCTATCAAGGGTCTCCAGTTCAGTGTTGCTTAGAGGCTGTAAGAATGAGTATCTTTCTTTCCGATCTTAGAGGCAAAGCTTTCAGTATTTCACCTTTAACTGTAGTGTTTGCTATCGGCTTTGTGATGCTCTGTGTCAGATTTTAAGGGCTTCCTTCTTTCCACGTTTGCCAAGTATTTGGTGTTTCAATGAATGAATGTTGAATTCTAACAAATGATTTTTCTGTATGCATCAAGGTGATTATATGCTTTTCTCCTTTATTCTGTTAATATGGTAAATTATATTGATATTTTTTTCTGTTGATTGGATTTTTTATCTTCTGGTTATGGGCCAAAATTGCTACTCATTAAACTCCTAGTAATTTTTTACTGGATCCTGGAAATTACAAATGCTATGTTGTTGAATGTTTGCATTTGGTTGTCTTCCTTTGAAGAGTGTTGAAATTTGTTTTGGCAAGCAGTTACTCATAGATTATTAGGTTGATCTTTTTAATGTTTGATGTTAAGCTTTGTTACACAGATGTAGATTGCTTTTACTCTAGAGCTGGTTTAGCTCTATCACTAAATTGTGACCTTCCTGTGGTCCCTGCCCTGGACATTCAGTGAGGTGTCTCTACTCAGGCTGGTAGAAATTTAAAAATTTCTTATTATTGTGTGAGCTCTGAGAACTGTTTGGCTTCCAGCTTCCAGGCAGTTAGTTGTTCTTTGCTTGAACTTCATGGAGTTTCGCCCTGTGACTGTGTAGATCAGTGTTCAGCCAAAGAGTGGAGGGGACTCCCTTCAGATGTCTGGAGTTCTTTATACACATAACTCTCTCCTCTATATACTGTGCTGTTAAGTTTGCTAATAACTTGATTAGGATTCTGGCGTTTATGTTCATGAAAGAAATTGGTCTATAATTATGATAATGATATGATTCTTGTCCTTTTGGGTATCAAGATTATACTGACCTCATAAACTGAGATGAAAGTATTTTCTCTTTTTTCTGTTTACTGGAAGAGATTTTCTAAAACTGGTATCATTTCTTCAGCATTTGTAATTTCAAAGTCAATTTATTTAATAGTATATATAGAAGTATTGTATTTTCTGTTTTGTTGGTTTTGTAGGTTGTGTTTTTCTAGGAATTTGTCCATGTCAGCTGAATTTTTAAATTTATATTGGCAAAAGTAATGTATAATATCTTCATAGTACAGCTTTAGCTATATCCTTACCATCCAGTTGAAAATGTTATGTAATTTCTATCATGATTTCTTTTTAATCTGTTTTTTAATTTTCATTGGAAATGTTTTGGAGCTTAATAGAGGTGGTCGTTGTACAACATCGTGAACACAGTAAATGCCACTAAATTACTCACTTCAGAATGGTTAACTTTATGTTATGTGAATTTCAGCTCAACTTAAAAAAAAAAGAACTTAAAGGAAGTGGATTACTTAATTTCCAAGCATTTGGGCATGTTTTTAAACCTTTTTGTTATTAATGTCTAGCTTTGTTTCACTGTGGTCAGAGAACATAGTCCATAGGATGACAGTTCTTTGGAATCTGTGAGAACTTTTATGGTACATACACCATGTGCCCTTGAAAACGTTGTGTATTGGCTGTAGTTAGATACCATTATATGTACATATAACTAGGTCATGTTTGTTATTTCTTTTGTTCAATTCCCTTATATTCTTACTTATTATTTATTAAATTTTTATCTGCTTGTCCTATCAGTTTCTGAGAGAGGTGTGTGTTTTTTTTTACCTCTGTGTTGTAGGCTTATTCCTTGATAAATTTCTATCATATTTTGCTGTGTGTTTTTTGAGGTTATGTTATTAAAATCTTTCAAACACAATTATTATATCTTCCTGATGGATGGATTTTTTTTCTTGTGTAGAAATGTCTCTCTTCAAGTCTAGATATGCTTCTTGCCTTCAAATGTTACCTTGTCTTGAATTAGTGAGTGGCATTTCTTTTCTGACTTTGTTGAACATTGGAAACCCATCATAAGAGAAAGGGCCATCCCAATAACCAGAGCTGTAGGGTAAGACTGACAGATCCCTCCCAGACACTGTCATCCATTTATCAAGGGTCTACTGAACACCCAACCCTCTGTATTCTCATCTGTAAAGTGGTAATAATAATCAGATGTGCCTTGCAGGATAAGGCACTTGGAACACAGCCTGACACACAAGCGGGTTCAGTGAGTGTTTGTCTTGTCGTTGTCAGTTTGAGGCAGGCCCTGGCTGGGCTACGGGAACAGAAAGGTGAAGCAGACACACCCATTCCCCAAAGGAGCCACTAGCTAGTAAGAGAAACGGACAATAAACCATCAAAAACCAGTTATTCTTCAGGAAATGAAAAAATGCTATTCACAATATAAAATGCTATTCAAGTTAAATACACGCACACACACACAAGTGCGTGTAAAGCGAGTGACATCTAAAGGTTGATGAATTTTATTAATGTTAATTTTCGATGAACTGGATCAATGTTAATTTCTTGGTTGTGATATTGTACTATAGTTAAGCAAGATGTTTGTTTCCCTTGGGGGAAACTGGGTGAGGTGTATATGGGGTCTTTCTGCATTACTTCCTACAAATGCATATGAATCTCTAATCATCTAAAAATAAAAGTGTTACCTTGTCTTAATTAACATAACTGTACCAGCTTTCTTTCAGTTGCCTTTTGCAAGACATATTTTTTTCCTATTGTGTTACTCACTCAAACTTTCTGTGTTCTTGTATTTAGGATTTTCCTCTTGTAAGCAACATATTGTTGGGTTTGGGATTTGATTTTATCCTCCTTAAGCTAATAAAGCATATGACACCTGGGTGAAAGTGAAAGACTGTATCAGTCACAACACAGCAAGCAGCATGGGGGTTGGCATGTGTGTGTCAGTCCTGTTGTTCCCCAAGTACTACAGACTTGACATGGGGAGCCCAGACGGATGCCGGGAATACTCGGTGGGTGTGTTACAGGAGAGAGACACTGGGGAACTCACCGCTTACAGAGCTCGCAGCAGGTAAGCCTGTTCTTTGTCCTAGAGGGAGACGTGACCGTAGCCCTCCGGGTTGCTTGATGCAAATGCAGTTCTTGTGAGAAATGAGGAAAGAGAAGCCTCGTATTCTTGGCACACCCCACAAGAGCATGTAGGGGTACTCTGATTGCGAACTTACTTCTCCTTGTATTCTGTCCATTTTTGTTCAATATATTTTGAGACTATGTTATATGTGTACACATTCAGAATTAGCACACTTTTCTGATTGATGGTGTACTATCATAAGGAAATGTCCCTCAGTAACTCTAGTAATGCTTCTTGCTTTAAAGTCCACCTTGTCTTCTTTTGGTTAGATTTTATTTATTTTTATTATCTTCTTCGTCTAACCAGTTTTCTTCTGGTTAGATTTTTCATGCCTTTTTCCATCCTCTTACTCAATTCTTTCTGCATCCTTGTACTTTAGATTTTTCTTTTGTAAGCAACATATATAAGTAGTGTAATAGCATTTGTCTTTTAATTATAGTATATCATTTTAATTTTGTATAATGGCTGATATATTTGGGTTTATTTTAGCCATTTTATTTTCTCTGTTTTGTGTTGCTTTTCTCATCTTTCTTGCTTTCATCTGTATATATAAAGTATTTTTTATTATTTCATTTTCCCCATTCTGTTAGGTTATTAGTAATACATTCTTTTATTAGTTATCCTAAAGATTGCAAAAAGCATTCTTGAATTGTTACAATCTATTAAAAATTAATACCTATTCTACTTCCCAGACGATTCTGAGATTTTATAATACTACATTAAATCCCTCTTGCTTTGTTATTATTATTATATTTTGCTTCTATATAAATTATTGTATAAATTGTTCTACTGTATTAAAACATTATTGTTGTTATTATTATTTTGTAAGTTAATATTCATGTAGATTTACCCATATATTTACCCTTTCCATTGCTCTTCATATCTCTTTGCTTTTCCCTCTGGAATAATTTTCTTTCTTTATGAAGAATTAAATCCCTTTACTGTTTCCTTTAGTGCAAGTGTGCTACTGACAATTTCTCTCAGTTTTTGTCTGTCTGGAGTGTCTTTATTTCACCTTTGTTTTTGAAGGTTATTTTCACTACATCTAGAATTCCCAATTGTCATCTATTTTGTTTGAGCAATTTAAAGTAGGTCATCTTATTGTCTTCTACCTCCATCTCTCTTTAGAAAAGTCAGCTCCCATCTCTGTCTTAAGTTGCTCCCTCCGAAATAATATCTCTTTTCTCTGACTGCTTTTTAAAATTTCTCTCTTTGTTATTGTTTTTTAAGAGTTTGCCTAAGATGTGCCTGTGTGCAGTCTGGATATTTTCTACTCACCTGTCTTCCATCCCTCTGATCCCTTCTTCAGCTCTGCGCTATTTGCTGTTAAACATCTCTGTTGAGTGCTAATTTTAGTTTTTGTATTTTTCATCTCCATAGTTTCAGTTTTACTATCTTTTAACAAATTCCATTTCTCTAGAGAACTCCATCTTAGAATTTATTTTCTTGAACATGTTAATCACAGTTATTTTAGTGTATCTGATATGCACTATAATATATAATATAATCCAGTATCTGGATCACCTGTCAGTGTCTCTGTTGCCTGTTTTATCCTCTCAGTCCTATTTCTTGCTATGCCTGGCAACTCTTTAATAAATGCCTGTATTTGACAGGCAATGTCTTTTAAATAAACTGTCTTTAATAAACACATTGCACACGCTCTGGATGATGTATTCTCCCTCCAGAGAGGATTTACCCTCTCCTCTCGTATAAGCAGCCAAGAGGCAGATGGTGTCCATCCAGGTGGGACCGCCCCTCCCGCAGACTGGTTGCTGTCCTCGGGAAGGTCCGTCGGGCTCTGGCTCACCTCCGGCCCCAGGATGCAGTCCTCTAGAGGTCCCAGCTGAAGGCCCGGGATAATTTTTGGATCAGTCCTCCACGGCAAGTTCTGAGCTCATATTTTGTCTCCGTAGCATTATGAGATCGCCAAACACTCTGCTTGGCTTTTTTCACCCAGCTTCTGTTTGGTTTCTAAGCCTCTTGTCCGGCACAACTTAATCAGTAAGTAACCTGAGGAAAACTGATGCTGATGTTGGGCTCACATTTCTGCACCCTGCTCTTCCCTAGGATCTTGACTGTATAAGTCCAAATTGCCTCAACAGCTTCAAACTTCACCTTTTGCCTCCCCAGTCCCATCAGATTGCTGCCGACTTCTTGCCTGTTGGCCCCACGCCAAGAACTGCCAAGTGTCCTTTCAGGTTCTGTTTGTGCTCTAAAAAAAATGCTGCAGACCGGGTGGCTTAAATGGCAAACATTTGTTCCTCAGAGTCTGGAGCCTGGGGAGTCCAAGATCAAGGTGCCAGCAGATTCTGGCCTGGGGAGGGCCCACTTCTGGTTCATGAACCAGTTTGTGTTCTTCTCACCATGACCTCACACCATGGAAAGGAGCTAGAATGTTCTCTAGCGTCCCTTTTATAAGGGCACAAATCCCATTCATGGAGCCTCTACCCTCTTGAATGAATTACCTCCCAAAGGCCCCACCTCTAAACATTGTCACACTGGGGGTTAAGATTTCAAAATCCAAATTTTGGAAGGATACAAACCTTAGGTCCGTTGTATTCCCCCAGGGATAAATAAGGTAGTGCAAAAAGTTGAGATTCCCTTCTGTCAAATCTTGGCTATCTTGGCAGCTTTCCAGTGTCTTCAAGCAGATTTTTTTCTTTAATTCTATCCAGCTTTTTTAGTTGTTCTTGATGAGTATTGGTCAGGCTCTTCCATCATAGCTGGATTGGACCACATTTGAGAAACACTGATTTGATGTCTTATTGTACCTATTTTTGTAATGTCTTAATTCCCTTGCTGAGCTCTGTGTCTCTCAGAATTCCCTTTAACCTCAGGTTGGTGCAACCCTGCCTCACTGCCGATGCCGCTCGGGTCTTCTCATCATGGAGCCTCTATGCCCCACCTGCAGGCGTTGACTTACCCCTCATGTCTGACCAGTCCTCGGACTCATTAGGAGAAGGTAAAAGTAGTTTTAGGTCAGGAGCCAGAACAAGGGGGCTCAGAAATCAGTGACACACTGAAGATAGATTTTCAGAAAAAAAACTGAAAATGTTTACTGGGAATTTACTATATGCCAGATGTGTGTTTGTTTTTTACATGCTTTTTCTCATTTAATTTTCTCAACAACACTGAGATACAGGTATTACTTTAAAATCCCCATGGTACATGTGAGAAAACTCTCTAAGCCTTATTAATCCAAAATCACACAATTTATAAGTGAGAGAACTGGGATGACTCCAAAGTCCATCATCCTCTAAACTGCTTCAAAATATAACCATTTTGTTACATCTACTTACAAAGGCCTGGCTCCGAGGTGGGTCGTATTGGCTGTGATGATATTAGAAGAGTTGCATTATGATATTGACACCACATGTCACCAATCTGCTGTTCTCTCTGTTAGGTGGAGATGATAAACTCTTTAGTCAATGTTCTGCACTTCCTCTTTGGTTCAGTCACCAGGGTTATGAATTTATTTACATCATTCTTATTTAAACATTCTTAGTTATTTGTAAATCCGGGATCAGAGAAATCTCCTTTGGCATTTATTCCTAATTTGTACCATTGTGTATTTAATTTAGAATATCATAGTGCTGTGTGCTCGTGATCATTTCATTATTACAAGAGAGTCAATACACCTGTAGCACCAGAAGAGAAACCAGGCAGATGCTATTTCATCCTAGCAGGACGGGTGTCGGCTCAGCTTATATAATTCAGAAGAGCAGAGGGGCGCTTAGCTCTGTTAAGCAGACGTTTTCCCAGAGAGGGCCTGGGTGTGCAGCACCCTGCCAAGATTCCCATTAGTTATGGAGAAAAGCCATTTGTATTCTGAAATTGCAAATAAGCCAGGCAATCACCACACACCATGGAAATAAAGCAATGCTATATTTGAAGCCTTAATCGTGTATATTTATAGACCTGAGTTTAGTTCTATTTGGAAATTTTCACATTATACAGTAGCATTGTGATTACCAACATACTCAGAGGGTGAGAGGATGGGACTTTTGATCTACTTAAATTTTCTGAGTAATGGCGACTTAGTCAGAAGGAATTTTTCTGTTCACCCTTTGCTGAATGCCTTTCAAAAATTGCTTTAGTCAGCTCATGAGGCGATCAGAAGACCACCTATGAGGGACTGGGGCTGGGAGGCATAGGGAGGTGTGTTCTCACCAGATTTGTCAGTAATACAAATTTTATGGCTTAAAACACTTTCCCATGTTAAAGTGAAAAGCACTTGGGTTGGCTGACATACCTACCATACGTATTAGTGTTGTACAACTCAGTGCTAAACGTTTATCAAGACATAATAAGAGAGGAGATAAGAAAAAATGATGGATACTCGCGGCCCTCGGGCGCCTGAGGAGAGGGCAATTCCACCTGTTTCAAGTGCTGTTGGTGACAGTCTGCTGTCGCGCAGCGAGCATCCCTCAGCTGCGGTGACTCGGCACTTTCTAGGCCCCTCGGCCTCACCTGCAGAATAACTCCTCAGGGTCTTCACCTTTGCAGCTGCTTCTGTGCCATTCACTGCCTCTTAGTCACCCAGGCGGGTGAGGGGAGGCCCCACTGAGCAAAGCAGACTCTTGAAGATGAGGGAAAGAGACCTAGAGGAAGAGTATTCCCGGCAGAGGGAACAGCAGAGTGAGGGCCCCGAACCAGGGCCTAGCCCAGGGTGTCTAAGGTGAATGAGGGGGCAGGAGGGGCAGGGCTGGCCTCTTCCACCGTCCACAGAGAGCTGAGCACTGGCTCTGACTTCCTGCTCCGCCTCTATCCCCCATGCGGATCTTCCCCAAGCGCTCAGAAATGTTCCCCACAAACGTGACCTCTTTTCCACGCCCTTTCCTACCTCCTCAAGCCACTTCCTCCCAGAGTCTCCCTGCCTCCCGGCTTTTCCCTCTCCCCAGATCTGCCCCCGTCTCCTGGTAGAGGCCTACCACCTCTCTGATCGTGCGCCTCCCCATTGTCTATGCCAGTACTGTGCAACTGGGCTTTCTGCAGCGATGAAAGTGTTCTCGGATCTGCACCACCCAATATCAATATGCGCATTTGAAATGTGGCTAGAGAGACTGAGAAACTGAATTTTTAATTTTCTTTAATTTTGGGTAATTTTAACAGCCACATGTAGCTAGTGCCCACAGTATTAGACAGTGTGGCATTTCTATAGTTTTTAATCTTCTGAAAAAGTCCTATTTCCCTTTAGGAATCTAATGAAAACTTCATTTTCCTATAACAATTCCGTTACAATAGTTTTGCTAGAATTCCAATGGTTTGTGATTCCTTGGCACCCATCCATGTAGCCCTGGTTAGGAACCCCCGGCCTATAAAGTCCAAGCCCATTTCTGGGGCACGGAAACAGATAGCATGCGGGCCTCAGTCTCAGGCCAGATCGGACACGTGGATTGTCCTGACCTTTCGCAAGCAGACTATCAGTGATGATCAGGAGAGGGGGCCAGGCGTCCGTCCCAGAAGGACGGTACTGTCAGGCGGCACAGGAGCGGAGGAGGGCAGGAACAGATAGGACATGTCGTGCCCGGTGGGGCGAGGCAACTTGGTCCGCACTGGAGCCCGTGGGTGGTGAGCGGCGGAGCCAGGGCTGGGACACCCTGGTCCATCTTAGGGACATGAGCCCCGCCCACGTGCTCCGTGCCGCCCTCACCGGGACACTTCCCCAAGGGCAGCGTGCCTCCGTGTCCCCCCTCACATGGCCTCCTGCTAAAACGCTCTTTCCTGCTGGCCGGACAAACTCCTCACGGGATAGGAGGGAGGATGCTTCCAGCACCTGTCCCTTAGACTCTCCATCAGCCCTCAGCCGCACTCTCTAACCACCCCTCTGCCGGCCTCCCAGCCGCCCCTTGTGGACTCGGGCAGGCCTAAAATAAAAGCCACTGACGTAGCTCTGCTGCTTGCTAACGGGTAGCCCTGAACCACAGTGCGAATTCTCTCATCTGCATATTGGGGCAATCATACTTCCTTGAAAGATCGTTACCAGGATGAAACGTGCGGAGATACGGGAATTGGCTAGTACAGTGCCAGGCGCATAGTGGGAACTCAAATGGTAGCTGTCGTTCCCGTTCCCACGTGGTGCGCAGTTACTGGGTGGGGTTCCCGAGCGGCTTCCCTGTTTCAAGCAGGTTACAAGACACCTGATAGGAAGGAGGGGCATGTGATTTGGTTTGCTGGTCAGAAAAGTTCCAAAATCATTTATTTAGCTGAAAGTTTTTAGGGCATCCTGTGTATCACACCCTCCCATCAGGCAGACTGTAGTATGCCTGCTCTGCGTGGCTAGAAATGTTTGAAAAGACCGGGTCAGGTATGGTCCCTCCCAGCCCCGGCACTGAACAGGCCTGCTGTTCTCGGTGTTACCTCGGTAGCAGGTCCATGTCAAAGACAGCCCACGACGTGGAGCTCCTGGCCCTGTGAATCGAGGGAGGAAGGCCTAAAGCCGGCATGATCTGGAGCGGGGAAAGGACCCGTGATGACAGTAACGAGGATGGTGATGTCCATTGAGCACACGAGCTTCCGAGGCTGTGGTTCGCGTTGTGCACAGATGATCGCATTTGATTCACAATGACCTCATGGCACTGTATTTCCTGTTTTATAGATGAAGACATTGAAGCTTAAAGAAATTAAGAAATACATCCAAGGTTTGCACAGCCACTAACTGCTGGAACCAGGATATGGAGGACAGAGCCTGTGCCTGGGACCGGTTGCTTCACAGAAGGGCTGCGGGGAGGGAGTGGCCCGTGTGTGCAGTCTGTGCCCCTAGGAAACAAGATCGAGGCTGTGCAGGGTGGGAAGAGGCCTGCTGGGACACAAGGTGACACGGTCTGTTTTTATCTGGGCCTGAAACGCGTGTGCGGGGTGAGCTGGCTCACCGGGCCTCACGGTGCTTGGTGGTGGCACAGGGACGGGCCTTCACAGGCTGTCGCTGGGCTGACGAGGCCTATCCTCTGGCACCGGGGGCAGAAGGATTAGATGTATTAAAGCAGCATTCACTCCTGAGCCCCACACCGCCCTTAAGATGTAAGTGCTTTTATCAGCGAGACTCATAAGGGTTCGCTCTCACCAGCTCCGAAGGAAACAGCCAGCTCCTCAGTCTTCTTTCTTTTTTCAGAAAGGACTAGAGACTTGGCTTCACAAAAGGGTGAATGGCTGCCTGGGGCCGACTCACCGCCCAGCTGCCACTGCCCGGCTGGCCAGGGAGGCCACAAGATTGTGCCGTGGGGCTGCTCAGAGGCCTCGGTCCTGCTTCCGGCTCACGAACCACTCTCTCCTCTGGGTCCCTTTCTACTACTCCTCGTCAGGTTTGCTGGGGCTTCCCAGGGCCAGGGGCCTGGAACTTCCCACCGCCCTCTCCAGAGCCTCCCAGGCCCCTCAGCCCCACTGGCCTGTTTTCTCCTCCACACAAGCCTCCACTCCTCCTGCCTGCACGGGGCAGGGAGCCCTTGCTCACCTCACTTTTCCTTCCCACTCCCATCTCAGCCCAAATGAACCGTTTTCTTCCTCCTTTATCTGCTGTCAGAGAGAAGGTGTCCAGTGGCATTTAGACGAAGTCACCAAGCTTAAGTCTGAATCCCAGCAGGCTTGATTTGACCAGACCTTCAAGGTCATTTCACCCCTAAGCTGCTATGATTAAATCTTGCCTGGAGCTTCAAACAAAGAAGACCCTTGCCAATACAGACTAACTAAAACATTTAAAATGTGGCCACTGGAAGAACAGTGGTGCACGTATTGACACAGATGTTCACATCGGGAGAGGAGCTGGGAGAAAACTCATCAGTGAAGGTCACCTGCTTAGTATGTGGGCTGAGCTTTGCTGGAATATTATTTTTAACTCATCAAGCCCGGGAAGCTAACACAGCCCCACTGAACAATTCAGCAGGAGCCGTTTACCAATCATATGTCCATTTATTTGGAGCATCTGAGGGATGCCAGCCACCCACCTGCAGCTTTATATATTGCTCAGGGTTGGCATCAATCATTACTTAGTAAACTCCAAATGCTCACTCACTTGGATGCAGGGATGTGCATAACAAACCTTAAAGGTGGGGAATTTACAGGTGGGTACCTTAGCTTCTCCTCAGTTAGTTAAAAAACTCATTCATTCATTTATTCCCACATTTGGAGAGCCAAAGCAATGCCATTGCTTCTCTAGGCCACTGTCGCCACCACCACCTTTCAAAAGGGTAAGAGGAAGCTAGTCCGGGGTCCCTCTCCCAGTCTCTCACTGCTGCCAGATGCTTGCAGTGTATATACTATCCATACTGTTTGGGAAGTAAATTAGTTAAATAGAAGTTCTCTGGTACTGTTGATCAGAGAAAACATCAAGGTGTTGTGCAAGAGCCTCTTCAAACAGAAAGAGGCATTTGTAAGGAAACTAGATATTAAAGCCTTCCCATATCTTTGTCCCAGGAAAACTGTCCTTAGCTCCAGAGAAAAAGACTCAGTAAGCCTATGTTAGAAACATGACGCTGCAATTACTCAAGTTCACAAAGTAATACAGACTTCATGCTGAATGGTGGTCTGTATGTAAGGGAATCCTGTGAAGACCAAATCTTGAAACTATGATCCTTGAAGAAAAAGTCAGCATTTGCACACAGATCCATACCTGCATGACAGAAATAACTTGCACCATGAAGACAGGACCAATACTGAAGTTTTTCCCCATCCATACTGGTTAAGGGTTACCAACAGCTTCTTAAGCAGGACATGTGAGTTGACACTGGAATCCTCTATATTCTACAGCACAGTGGAATGTGGGTTGCCATTTTCAAAGAAACCTTTTGTCATTATCGTTAAATTTTGTCAGGGTTAAAGAACACTTTTAGGCGTAGTTATATGCAGCTATCTGGATTTCCCTATCCCATTTTTGAAAGAATACATACCTTATGATTCCGTTTATATGAAATCCAATAGCATGGTGATGGGAATCAGAACAATAACTGTCTGTGGGCATAGAGATTAGCTGGAAGGGGGCCTAAGGGACTATTCTGGGACGATGGAGATGTTCTATATCTTGATTGGGGGTATTGGCTCCATGAGTGAAAAAATTTTTTAACTCATCAGGTTACACACTTAAAATATGTGCACATCAGATTTGTAATCCCAGGGAAAGTTTACAGAATTTTAAGTCAAAAGGAAAACATCACTAGAGTCCTTAGGTTTCTGCAGTGGATAGCTATGTTCTAGAACAGCTGCTTCATCAGAAGACACTCTTACCTTTCAGGTTTTCAGTTCCCTTCGTTTCTAGCACATGGGGGTTTCCTTTTTCTTACAGAGACTTCTACATGAACAATACTGCTTTATCTTCTCTGGCATTTCTAGCTGTTTCTCATGGACTGTCTGAGATTATCCTGGTTTACTGTCTGCTGGAACCACAAGTCCTTACTTCCTCTGATAACTGTGTCTGTGGTATCTTTTGCCTTGCATTTGAAATACATATAATTTATGTGCATATATAATATACACATATATGTAAAAAGTCTATCTTCAGTAGCTTTGACATTCTTACCTCGTGTTAAAACCTGTGCTTTAAAGGTTTAACCATTGTCCAAAATCTGTTAGTGGACCAGCCTGGTTATATATCAGGGACAGTGACAGGCAGTCACTCTGATGAGCAGTGTCTGTCTCAGGCCCATCCCTGACTGTTAGCTGACGGAGCAGCAGGCTGCCCTGTAAAATATTGACAAAGAAAACAGAAAAGAGCATCGTGAAAACCAACATGTCCTTCGGGAGGCTGACAGGCGGCTATGTCATCTTCTATTATTGTTCATCTTTTATCCTTTGCCTTATATTTTTCTCCTGTGGTCAGGAGCCATGTTTAACTTTCACCCCCCAAAGGTCACATCTAACCTCTTTTCTTTACTGAGTTTTAAAATGTCATTGGTCCTAAATAAGATCATATAAATAAACGTAAAAAGAATCCATTTTAATTTGTGATCTGATGTAAATGCCTCTAACCACAGTGAAAATCAATGTTGGGATCACCACCACTATTTATATTTAGCTGTTATGTACACATGTGATGTTTAGAAATTCTTCATCTACTTTTGGAATTTCCTGACTGCCATAAATTTAAACTTCCCATGACACAGTCATACTGAAGTTCTCATTTGCACTGAAATATTTAGAGAAGGGAAGATGGTACCCAAACTAGTAATTCCATCACTTATATGAGACGTGCGCTTGTACTGATGGCACGCGTTAACCAGGATGTGAGACTGAAATACATTTAGTGTGATGTTGGAGGTTTTACCACATACCTGATGTGTGTGTGTGTGACAGGGATGGGGAGATATTAAAATATAGATAGGTATGCTTATGAGAAAAAAATGTATTACATATGTATATTTATGAAAACATTATATTATGTGGATTCTAAGATGTGCCTTTCTCCCTATTTTAACATTGATAGCTATGTAAACATTTTATTTTTCCCAAATATCTGTTATTGAGTCAATGGCACATTTCACACTCAATAGCCTCCTAAGCCTGGAAACATGTGTGCACACATAGAGAACTGAGGCTTTTGGTGGAAAGTGGAATCCTAATATGCATTTCATCAGATACTAAACAGGTGAGGACTTACTCCCCAAATCAACATTTTCTGTTTGTCAGGTGCTTCCTCGGGACTACTGCAAAAATGCTTCTCAGATAACTGCAGAAGAAACACATTTGAGAAATATTTACTTCAATTTTAAAAAAGTGAATTGGTTTGGCTAAAGTTTCAAAGAAATGCTAAATGAAATAGCAATGTACCCATTTTTATGGCATTCTAAGATACATAGATTGGATGCTTCTAAGAGAAATATTGATAGGTAGAAACAAGGAAATATGTTTTAAAACTTAGGAAACTTAGAGAATAAATCTTCCATCTTTCCTTCAGCCTGTTTTATAGCAGCAAGCCAGTGTCTGGACAGAGTTGATATCCAATATTTATTTTTATGATTGCAAATATTTATTTAGTGAACTGTGTTTACCTGTCAAAAAAAAAGAAATATTTCAATCCTTCAATGAAAAAACACCAGTCTGTAATGTTAATAATTTGTTTGGTGCAGATATAATAATCTGAAGATATAATATCTTCTCTTCATACTGTTGGCTGTTACATTAAAGTACAGATAGAGTTGAAAATTCTGGAATGCATGCCTGCTGAAAAATACATTTAGAATACCTAAGACCTGGCCCTTACTTCAAGATTCACTTCTCCTCCAGTTAGAAAGGACTGACTACTGAGCTGCTGAAACCATGAGCAACATTGTTTTTTAATACAGACTTCATAGGTTGATTCAGTAAAGTGATAATAGGATAAGAGAAAACAAAGGTTGATTAAAATGAAGTGTGAGCAATTTGAAAACACTAACTCTTAAGTGGGAAATATAACTGTAGTAGAGTGTAGGTGGTGGCTCTTCTAATTTCAATTTTTAGCACAAACTTCCCAAAATATCTACTAAAATTAACATATCAGAAATAGGACCATATGCTAAAATAACACAGCTTCAGACCTCACTGTAGATGTGGGGACATTTTTAGCTATAATACTCAATAGAAGGGAAAAAATGGGCTGTTAAAATTTCCAACAGTGATCCAACTGGCTTTTTTATAAGACTATAGAAAAACTCTGCCTAAAATCCATACATCTTTCCTCGTCTGTTAACAGCAAAGCTATGCAGTCTTCAGTTCAGTTCAATTCAATTCAATTCAATTCATTCATTTCCTCCCATATTTTCAAAACTTTCTAATAAGAAGGTAACTATTAGCTTTGATTCTTCCCTGACTTCTACACAGTCTTTTTGGTTTTGTTTTATTCCTAAAATATTAACATAGCAAGTCAGAAATGCATCTGATTCTCTATTTTGGAAAGAATTAGATTATTAGCAGATATTTCATAGTCACATCTTTTACTAGAACTTGCCTTTTTACCAGTTTTATATCTACATTATGAAAATATTACCCTTACCTTTAATCTGGCTTTGTGGTCTATAGCATCTCCTGCAGAAATAGCATGTCTTTCTCTTTTCTCTTATCCCTAGCCAAATATTTTCTTCCGTTTGGCTATACACATGGCCATGGATTCTATACAACTTATTTTTTTAAATGCATTTCTGTACAACGCAATAGCAAAAATTGCCAAATAGTCCAATTAAAACATGGGCAGAAGAGCTGAATAGATACTTTTCCAAAAAAGACATACATATGGCCAATAGATAAAGGAAAAGGTGCTCAATAACATTAATGATCAGGGAAATGCAAATCAAAACCACAAGAGATATCACCTCACACCTGTTAAAATGGCTATTATCAAAAAGACAAGAAATAACAAGGTGGGGATGCAGAGGAAGTTGTGCCCTGTTGGTGGGAAGGCAAACTAGTGCAGTCACTATGGAAAACAATATGGACGTTCCTCAAAAAGTTAAAATTAGAAAAACCAGCAATTCCATATCTGAGCATGTATCTGAAGGAAACCAATCTGCTATCTTGAAGAAATATTTGCACCTCCATGTTCAGTGCAGCATTACTTACAATAGCCAAAACATGGAAACAACCTAAGTGTCCATCACTGGATAAATGGATAAAGAAAATATTTGTTTATACATAGACACAATGGAATATTACTCAGCCATAAAAAAGAAGGAAATCCTACCATTTATGATGACATGGATGGACATCATGCTAAGTGAAATGTCAGACAGAGAAACAAATACTGAATGATCTTACTTATCTGTGGAATCTTAAAAAGCTGCACTCACAGAAACAGACAGCAGATTGGTGGTTGCTAGAGACAGAGGGTAGGGGGATATGGGTAAATGTGGTTAAATGCTGCAGATTTCCACTTACACCACAAATAAGTTCTGTAGATGTACATGATGTTACATTATTTTCAAATGTACAGTACTTACATTGTTATGTAACTATAGTTGGCAGTGCTGTATTGTAGATCTGAACGTTACTAAGAGACAGATCTCTTAGCGACTCATCACAAGAAAAAATTTTTGTAACTATGTGAGGTGATGGATGTTAGCTTATTGTAATCATTCCCTAATATATAGATATGCCAAATCATTATGTAGTATATCTTAAACCAACACAGCGTCATATGTCAATTAGAACTCAATAAAACTGGAAAAAATATTTAAATGCAGTTCTATTCCCGTCTCATTACTTTCAACATGTTCTAGTTGAGAGTTTCACTTCACCTAGTCCATGACACATAGGAGATAATTCCAAGTTCATTTAATTTATTATCAACTAGTGTGCGGAAATAAATGAAGACCACCCAAATAGAGGCTACTTACTCAGAGCTGGCTCTAGCAAGGGAGTCAGCTGCCCATTTGGCAGAGAGTCGAAGGCAGGTAGGGGAGGATGTGTTTTGTATTGTAAAAAAGAGAAGGCTTCAGGTGGGCTCTGGCTGGAGTCCTAGAGGCAGGCTAACCAGAAGCAGGACGTCCTCAGTGCTCGGTTTGGGAAGCATATTGGGTAACTCTGGTTGGTCCTGAGTTGGAAACAGGGATAAGAAAAACCAGGGGAGCTGGCAGAAACTGAGCAATCCCTAGTCACTCTGGGCCAACTGCTCTAGGCTGGGGTTTGGCTTCCTGGACAGGCCTGCTGCCGGATCTGTGGGTCCAAGTCCCGTTGCCATATGTGGTGTTACCTTTGTCTGTTACATTTAGTCTTTCGAGTGTCAGAATTTCAGCTGAGTGGCTGAGGTGCCCCACATGTCCTGTTTCCTCTTATCCTTGCGAATACCCTGTACGGTGGGTTCTCTTTTTCCTATTTTGCTCACAAGGGACCAAGACTCAGAGAGTTTACATAACTTTCTTAAGGTCACACGTTTTACTCTGTGCTAGACACTGCATTAAGTGCTTTCCATGGATTATTTTATCAACCCCTGCAGCTGCTTGAGTTTGATACCACTCTCCCCTTTTTACAAAGAAACAGTTTTAGAGAGGTGAAGTCACCTGAGCATACAAAACTAATAAGAGGTGAAAGTGGCATTTGAACTCGGGCAGGACCTTTTCACCCCAATCCCTGGGTTTATGCTTACGCTGCCTCATGTGATGAAGCTGGGATGGACATGGGCCTCTGTGACCCAAAGCCTCCAGCTTTTTGAACGATACTACACTGCAGAATAAGCAGAAATATGTCGCATAAAGAAAGGAAGGTCAGTTAGTCCAGCAAAGACTTAGAAAAGAACAGGGAAGATGAGATACCAGAAAACACTGGTTGACATATATGAATGTTGTCTTACGTGGAGCTCCAGACCTGGCTCAGAGCAGAGGGAAAAGGGGGAAGAGGCATGACTTCTATTCTTGGTGACTCAAGAGAGGATGTAAAAAGCTATTAGGTGAATGAGTACACCAACAGAAAGTGACACCGTATAAAGAGACACAGTTAACCGTGCACGTGTGCTGAAGGCACTGCTAGAAGTAGGTTGAGGACCCGGAACCAGAATGTTAGCCTGGGAAGTGAGGATGAGGGCGAGTGGAGGTGGCTGGTGGGAAAGCAGGGGTGAGCAGGAGAAGTGCCTTGAAGATGACGGTGCGAGGCGCAGAGGGTGTTGGATGGGATGCAGATGAGAATTGAGCCAAGACGTGGCCACAGATGAGGGCAGTAAGCTCACAGAGGTGGAAGGCTGGCAGACCTTGCAAGAGCTCCCAGAACTGTCCAGTGTAGACGCAAAGCTCCGCACAGCAGGCAGGGGATGGAGATTGCGCCTGGGGTGAGCGGCCACACCCTCCAGCCAGACCTGGGAAGGACCTCAGAGGTCATCTAGCCAGTTCCTCAGGGTGCAGTCCCTGGGCACAGCGTCTCGGAGCTTGTTAAAGACGCAGTCACTCAGCACCCTCCTCCCACCCGGTGCAGACTGGGATCTGCATTCAGTAAGATCCCTGAAGCTTATCTGGCTCTGAAGGGGAGTCCCTCAGCGGTGAGAGCTGCCTCTTCTCTAGGGTGCAAGAACCCCGCCCAGAATGCCCAGGAGCCAGGGTGTCATTGAAGAGGGAGGAGGCTTTGTAAGCCTTGTTCCTGTGCTTTTCTAACACTTCCCTGTCCTGCTAGAATGCTAAGCTTCATGAGAGAGGGAGAGTGCGCCCAGGTACATGGCATGGCAGCCCGTGTGGCTTAGACCCCACGGGCCTACAAGGGCAACTTAAGAGTAGTTGAGACAGCTGATCCTGGCTGCTTGATCCTGTATCAAGTACGAAATCCCTACAAAGGCCAGAGAGCACAGGCCCATGGGAAGAGTTGCGTGAGGAATGGGAAGGGGGCACGATGCACTGCGTGTGACGTGGAGGACAAGAACTGGCTCCCAGACTCTGGGGTTGGTCAGTAGATACTTCAAGCTGATGGTAGCTTGAAATCGGCCATGGTGGGAGTATTCATACCACAGAAATCTACAAACACTACCAATCCAGGCTATAGTTTTTTCAGAGAGCCAGTTTACCAGCATACCACTCTGGGAAAGGAGACGGGTCAAAGGAGAGAAAGTCTTGGAGTTAGTATTTGTAACGTGTGTTAGGAGGAATTCAGGAAACTGACGCTGCTAGAGACATCTCATCCCAAACTCTAGGTAGTGACTGGATTCAGCTAATAGGCTTGTTTCTAAAACTCCTTTCCCCAGGCCTGTTTCAAGAGTGGGATTTAAGGCTCAAAGAGAATGGAAAAGGTGTGAAATAATGTTGAGAATAAAATCCTGAACTGACTAGAGAAACTTATAAAGATAATGGCACAGCTGTTGCTCTACAGGGTAAAATGTCCCCGTGTTTTCATCTCCTGGGATATAAACCTGCAGAAAGTAGACGGTGGGTTCATCTAGGGTGAGGCTTTTTGTCAATCACATGGATATTGTATTTACTATTGAATTAATTTATTTAAGAATAATATAATTGAATAATAATATTACAGATATTGTATTTGGTATATAATAATTTAATTATTATTATATATAATATAACCAACATTCAGTGGTGATTTAGATTTACCCTTATATTTTTGATATTATCATTACCTCTGGTTAAAAAACAAGTTTCTGATAAAGATGTATGCTATTGGAATGCGTCTCTCCCTCTCTTCTTAATTAACCTGTTAAATATATTTAATAAGCTATATCCCTGAATATCTCTGCTTCAGTGAGGCAACTTTCCTTAGTTCCCATGAAAATGACTTAAAGTTTTCCATTTCCGTGGCTTTGTTCTTTCTGTGCCTTTTGTTTGCGATGCCGTTCCCTTTCCTGTCCTGGCCAGCTCTACTCACCTCAAGACCAAACACCACCTCCTCTGGGAAGCCTTCCCTGATCATGCCAACTGGTGGTAACCTCTTTTCCCATTCAACGCAGATTGTCTGGGCGAGGTCCTTGGGGATTGTGCCTTATACTTTTTTCAAACGAACATTAGCCGGTGTGATCTATCCATTGCCCCAGAGATGCAGCTGTGGAGACTTTCGACAGTCCACAGTTGCCTACGGAAAGGTACTTGGTAAAAACAACACATTTTTCCCCTTCACAAATCTCTCTGCTGTCAGGTTCCCCAGGCGTGTTCTAGGTATGTCCCCCTGGTGCCAGCCAACGTTCTTCCCCGCCCTCTGTTGTTGTGAAACTAGACATCGTGATGGCGGTGATGGCACCAGTGGCCCCTTGGCCGGCACGAACCAGCAAAGAGGACCAACTGACTTTGGTTCCAACTTAAACCTTTGCTTTTTGATGATCAAATTGCATAAAACCTGACGTAAGTAACCAAGGATAATGTGTATTTATAAATATAATAGGCTTACCCTTACTGGGGTAAAGGGGACAATAAGTGTCTTGATGATCCAAATGAGTCACTAATGAACTGAACAGAAAGGGATATAGTTTTGAGAACTGGGGACAAGAGAGCAGGACAAACATTCCGAGAGACCCTCCCTGCGCCTTCTGGATGCCAGGGCATCAGGTAGGTCGTGGGGGGGCCGGATCATGGGGGCATTTTTCTTATTTGTGTGGGGCTTTTTCCTTGGAGAGAGGGTTTCTGTACCTCCTGGGGCCCCATGAAATGCGCAGACTAGATTGCATCATACACGGACGTGACCAGATCTCTGGAGGAACTTCTAAGTATAAACATGGTGTTTACTTTCCTGGCCTCTTAACATCTGGTTTTCTTTTCACTTATTTGAAATAGGACACATCAGCTTTGAAGACTTGCTGACACTTTAAGGGAAAGAGCTTTGGTTGTGAGATGGCTGTTTCTTATTTCTGTTTCCATGTATTTCCAAATCAGATATCTCAAATTCACTTTGGAGGTGAGATTTAAGTCTTATTTTCTACTAGACAAAATCCATAAACTTTTACAAGATAGGAATCCTGTCCCAGCTAGAAAGGAAAGGCAGGGCACAGTGGTATTGGTCTCTGATGGACTCATGATTTCCCGTCCTTTGTGTGGCCGAGGTTAGACTGTTTTCCATGGTACTGACACACAATGTCACCCAGAAGCCCACAGCAGAGGCTGCAGATCATTTTCTTTCCTTCCCCCAATTTAAGCAAACCTTCATTTTTTTTTCAGTAACAACAGAAACAGGTGATGATTTGTCACAGGATAAGAATTCTCTCTCGGTTCCTTGCTCAGAAAATGGATCACCCTTTGGTTGTTTTTCAAGACTGTCAAAGAAGTAAGTTGTAAATAAGCAATAGCAAAGGCAACTAAATTCATAGGTGGTTTTTTTTTTTGCATCCAAACATTCTTAATAATCAAAATTAAGAATAAGCATTTCTTTTTAAAACAGATAAAAACATTCTTAAAAACCATTTCATTTTTCTTCGCTTCACTCAATCAAAATTGTAACTCATTACGTTATAGTAGGTGGAGAGCCAGACATGAGCAGGGAGGGGGCTGGATGCCTGTTTACATTCTAAACATTCCAAGTAAGATGCTCTCCCGAGGTGTGGGGAGGGAGGGTATAGATAACAGGTCTGCCCAAACTGACTGGTTCCAATATGACTAACTTCACCTCAAAATACATTATGCCATTAGCATAGTGAAATCATGCCATGACACCGTGACAGTTCCCAGGGAGACCGTCCGAGGACAAAAAGAGGGTGGCACCCTATTTCCCAGAAGTCCCCTCCCTGTCCTGAGAAAACCCCTCCTATCCTGATAAATATTCCACCCCCTGCTAAAACTCCAGGTGTAAGACCACCCAACCAGGACCGCAGTGGGCTACTCAGCTCTCATGCCCACACAACCTCCTTCAGTGTGTACTTTGCTTTATTAAACTACTCTTTGCTGGTACCTGCATGGCCTGCTCCTGAATTTTTCCTTGATCAGAGTACAGAACCCTCTGCTGGGTTGAGGTCTCGCCTAGCAGGCAGGGAGATCTCCCCAGATTGGATTTTCTGAAAACCAGTAGGTAGTGAGGGTACCCCACCTTTGGAAGTCTATACTTCAAAAGGAGAGAAAGGATAAACACAAAGAAGATCTTAAAGACACCTGACTGAAGCTCATCTGTTTCTGACCTCTAAGGTGCCCAGAACAAGCTACCTGTATCTGCTTAGAAAATGGGAGTTGGGAAGAGCGAGGACTGGCTAGGGGATGAAGGCACAGGAAAGAGTTCATTCCTATGCTGTGAATCAAGTTGGCTTGGCAATGTGCTGGGAAGGTCTTTTGAAAGGGAATGCTTGCAGAGATTAGAAGAAAAGGAGAAACATGATTTGGGAGAAAGATTAGAGATAATATTCCGGGCAGACTTCTCCATGTATGATTGGAGGGAGAAGAGAGACCTAGAAATAGCCTTTGAGATTAGATTGGTAGGGTTATCTGGCTAGAGAGGTAAAATCCTGAAGTCACGGGATAGAGAACATCAGGCAAAGATTATGTTAATATGATGCTTCCTGAGCGACACTGGGTATTGTCAGTCTTTTAAATTTCAGTCATCCTATGTCTCTATCATGGCACCTCATTTTAATTTTCATTTGCATTTTCCTATTACTATTACTGAGATTGAGTGCCTTTTCATGTTTATTGGCTTCTTGGGTATCCTCTTTTGTGTAGTGCCTGAGCCTTTTGCCTACTTTCTTTTTTTAATTAAACTATCATTGATATACAATCTTATATCTTTTGTGCACTTTTATATGGGTTTATCTGTCTTTTTCTCATTGATATATAGCAATTCTTCATCTAACATGAATCTGAGTCCTGTGTTGCCATGTATGTATTCCAAATATTTTCTTCCACAATATTGCTGATCTATTCATTCTCCTAATAGAACCTTTGTTGAAGCAAAGTTATTGTGAAATTTATCATTATTTTTCTTTATGATTTGTCAGTGTTTTCTATTTAAGAACTCTTTGCCTATCCCAAAGTAATCAATATATTATCCTATGCTGTATTCTAAGAAATTAACTTTTGAAAGCCACCCATGTAGAATTAGCTTAGAATTGGTTTTTGTATATGATGTGAGATGGGGTCAAGATTCTTTTTTTTTTATATGGCTATATAATTGATGCAGCACCATTTATTAAAAAGATCATTAGTATTGTTCAAGGTGGCATTTGTCAGAATCAATTATACATTTATGTGTGGGTCAGTTTCTGAACTATTTGTCTAACCTTGCACAAATACAACACTCTCTTAATTATTATCGCTTTATAAAGCATCTTGATACCTAGTAGTATAAGTCCTTCAGCTTTGTTGTTCTTTAAGGTTATCTTAGTCATTCTTGGCCCTTTGCATTTCTATAAAATTTTAGAGCCAGCATTTCCACTTGCACACACACAGCACTGGTAGTAATTTGATGGGATTGCATTGAATCTAAAGATCAGTTTAGTTTGAATTGACAGCATTACAATGCTGAATTTTCTGACTCGTGAACATGACATCTCTCTCCATTTATTTAGGTCTTTAACTTATTGCACTGATGTTTTGTAGTTTTATGTGTAGAGGCTTTACACATCTTTAATTGGACTTAATCCTAGGTATTGATGTTTTCTGATGCTGTTTTAACTGGCATATTTCAAATGTTATCTTTTCAGTTTTTTACTGCTGATATAGGTGATATTTGTGTCCCTAATTCACTAACTTTGTTATATGCACTTATTAAATTAAATAGTTTGATCATAAATTCCTTTGTGTTCTTTACACTCACTATTATGACAGCTTTGTTTCTTCCATTCCAATTCTTATACCTTCTATTTGTGCTTTTTGCCTTACTGTACTGTTGAGGAGTACTAGCATAATGTAGAGTAGAAGTGATGATAGCAGACATCTTTGTCTTATTCAGTCTCAGGGAATGAGGATTTACTTTCTATTCCTAGTTTGCTAAGAGTTTTTATTTTGAATGGGTGTTGTCAATGTGGTTTCTGCATGTGCTGGACCAATCAGATGATTATTTGCCTGTATTATGCTAATGTGCTGAATTACATGAACTAATTTTTATATTTAAACCAACCTTGAATCCTTTGGTTCTCTATGCTTTAGTCCGGATACATTCTACTGACCTCCCTTAAAGCTCATTAATCTTCTCTTCAACTATGTCAATCTTCTCTTAAATTCATCTATTGAGTTATTAATTTGTTATGTTTTTAGTTTTAGAATTTCATGTGATTCTTTGTAATAGAGTCCAATGTATGAAAGTCTCTATTTTGCCATTTGTTTTCTTGAACATATTTATCAGTTTTCAAAAATATACCTAACATGTATGTCAGAGAACTTCAGCATCTGGATCTTCTGATGGACTCTCTCCGTTGTCTATAATTTCCTTGGGGGTTTTCAACTATTTGGTCTTGTCAAGTACTCCTCTATTACATACCACACATTATGTGTGAAAGAACCAGAGAGATAATTTAAAACTCTGGAGGATGCTATCTTCCTCCAGAGGGTGTTTACTTTTGATTCTGACAGAGAGGGTGAGGCCAGTCACTTTAAACTGTCCTGGGACTGAGCTGACTCAGAGTCTGTTTGCTGTCAGTCTGTCTTAACTCCTGAGGTGTAACCCTTTGAGGGTCTCAGCTGAAGCCGGGACTGGCTACCAGGGCTACTCTTCCCTGGCAGGCCCTATACTTCCAAGTGTGTTTCTCTCCCACTGCAACCCATGATACTGTTTAAATCTCTTCCAGTTCTCAGATTTTAACCGCCCCTTTCTTCTCAGCTTCTCCTCTGGCTGCAGCACCCTGTCCTCCACTTACAAATCACCAAATGCCTCAAAGGGAAAAGCAGCAGCAAATATTGGGCTCAACTCTTTGCTTCCCTTCTCTCTGGTATCTTGGCCTCTAAAGTCCTCCCCGACTTGGTAGCTCTTCAGTGTCTTTAAAGGAATGTTTCAAAACTGCTTTATCCAACTTTTCTAGGTGTTCTGCATGGAAACTCCTAGCCCATCACAGCCAGAGTATAAATTTATAATGTCATTCAAGGCTAAGTGCCCGTTGACAACACAGAATCAGAGCCGTTCCTCAAGTGGGAATGGTTTCCTATGAAACTTTGCTGTCAGTAAATCTTCTACTTAAAAATCTTAACTACTCAGTTGTTTACATTGATGAAGTACAACAGGGATGTCAGAGATAGAGCTACATTTTAATTTTCTTCCCTAAAATGAAATAACTTGCTTATTTTACTTAAGTTGGGTTCTCAAGTTATCATATATCATAATGGTTTAGATTTTAAATCAGAGATCTTATATATTATTTTATTTGCATACTTTTGAAAGCTTAAGTGACAGATTTTACTTTTTTCTCAAACTATAGACCACTCAACTTGACCTGCTCCAGAGTGCATTATAAATTCACACACACACACACAAAAGGTGACATTGAGAGCAGCGCTATATCAGTCTAAGAAACAGAAGAGTAGTTACAAAGTATGTTCGATTCATAGGTATGTGACCCAGACCACAGAATCTTAAAGTTTTAGATTCTAGACTCCTGCCCACCAAAGACTGTTTCATAGGTTTAAGGTACAGAATTTCCAGACGATTCCCTTGCAGGTGATCTGAAGATACACGGTGAGAAACATTAGTTTATAGAGTTGAGGTTAGATTTAATCCTAGAAATTTCCATTGTCTACTGTTACTCAGCTATGTTATATTTGTATTTCATGAAGACAAGAAACTCTGAGGTTTCTTTAATTCCATGGACATTTATTTCTTAATATGACTACTATCCAAGAAAGCTAATATTTATCACTCCAGTACAGTATAATAATTAAGTGTATGGGCTTTGGAGTCAGATTGCCTGTGTTCAAATTCTAAGACCAGTCTAACTAGCTGTGTAATTTTGGACCAGTAACTTAACCTCTCTGAACCCCAGCTTCCTCATCTGTAAAAGAGGGGAAATAATACTTTATAGGGTTGGCTGGGGATTAAATTGTCTTAGTGTATATAAAAAACACTTTTGAAATATTAATTATTGCAACAACCATGTGAATAGATTCCATAATTTTTCTTGCTTTACTAATGAGGAAATTTAAGTCTAGAAAGTGTGAGCCAGTTATTCAAGATCAGGGAGTTAGTGAGTGGCAGAGGCTCTAGGAGGTTCAGGTCTTCAAAAACCTATTCATTTTGAGTTTTTTGAGGAACCTCCATACTGCTTTCCACAATGGTTGAACTAGCTTACATTCCCACCAGCAGTGTAGGAGGGTTCCCCTTTCTCCACATCCTCACCAACATTTGTTGTTGTTTGTCTTTGGATGGCGGCCATCCTAACTGGTGTGAGGTGATATCTCATTGTGGTTTTAATTTGCATTTCTCTGATGATTAGCGATGAGGAGCATCTTTTCATGTGCCTGCCGGCCACCTGAATTTCTTCTCTGGAGAAATGTCTGTTCAGATCCTCTGCCATCGCAGCACTATTTACAATAGCCAAGAAATGGAAGCAACCTAAGTGTCCATCAGTAGATGAATGGATAAAGAAGAGGTGGTATATATACACAATGGAATATTATTCAGCCGTAAGAAGAAAACAAATCCAGACATTTGCAACAACACGGACAGAGCTAGAGGGTATTATGCTCAGTGAAATAAGCCAGGTGGAAAAAGACAAGTATCAAATGATTTCACTCATCTGTGGAGTATAAGAACAAAGAAAAAACTGAAAGAACAAAACAGCAGCAGACTCATAGAACCCAAGAATGGACTAACAGTTACCAAAGGGAAAGGGACTGGGGAGGATGGGTGGGAAGGGAGGGATAAGGGGGAAAAAGGGGCATTACGATTAGCACACATAATGTAGTGGGGGGGCACGGGGAAGGCAGTATAACACAGAGAAGACAAGCAGTGACTGTATAGCATCTTACTACGCTGATGGACAGTGACTGTAATGGGGTATGTGGTGGGGACTTGATAATGGGGGGAATCTAGTAGCCACAATGTTGCTCATGTAACTCTATCTTAATGATACAAAAAAAAAAAGCCTATTCCCTGGCTCGTACTCTATACAGCTTCCCTGTCCCATGTCCCCTTCACCCGTGCCACCTAGTGGGTGCAAATGTTACCCCAGTAAACGTTTATTCTGGGTCAGGGCCGCTCCGAGTGGGTCCACAGCCTCTTAGCATTGGTATCATGTGGGAGCTTTTTAGAAATGCAAATCTTATGCCCCATTTCAGACCTACTGAGTGAGATACTCCAGGGATGGGGCCCAGCAATCTGCAGTTTACCAGCTCTCTGGGTGATTCTGATGTAAGTTTAAGTTTGAGAAGCACACAGTGAGATCAATGGTTCTCAACTTTGGTTAAACATTAGAATGACTTGGGAGCTTTAAAAAATTCCCAAATGCCCACATGCACCAGACCAATTATATCAGAATCTATGTGGGCAGGACCCAGGTATGAGCTCCCCAGGTGAGACCATGTGTGGCCAAGACTGAGAACCGCTGGCCTAGATTTTTGTCTGCTCGGTGGCCTCTCCCTGCAGACCCAAGCATCGCTCTCCCTCCCCTCTCTCGCACACTCCTGCCTTCTTCCCACCTCTTCCGCATTTCCCTGAGTCCCTGGCGGGGCGTCTCACAGAGGCTCAGGGTAAAGTGTAGAGTGTGTTACAGCGGCACACGCACACACACACTTTTCACATGAAAGACCATGTCAGGGGCGCCTTTGGTAGTGTCCTTATCGCTGACTTCATATGGAGACCTGATGTTGTCTCCTCAGAAGTATGGTATGTGGTCTGCAGGGGATGTCAGTGAGTATCTGCTGACCAGACTGTAATCATCCTAGGAGGGAACAAAGTATTTGTGTTTGTGTTCTTCATTAGAAAAGATGATTATGATTAAAAATAATTTCACAAATATAGCACAATACACTAAGGCTTACTATTATTTATTTATTATTATTTCCCCCCCAGTTTCTTCTTATTTTTGAAGCCTCCAGCATTCAGTATTCCCTCCATAACTCATCTGCAAAATTAAGCCAAACCGGCATGAGCTGGGGGTGGGAGGGAACGTATGACTCAATGAGCCCTTATTGGTTCAGCTCGAAATCCATAGACACTGAAGCCTTGCCCGAAGGCCATAATGAGAACTCTGCCTGTTTGCAATCCCTTTTGTCAGATACTTCTTTTACTTAGCACAGAACTTTGAGATGAATAGTTGGGTTTGTGTCGTATCTAATACGGTATAAAACTTCCTTGGGGTGCAGGTGCTGTCTCATTCATTCTAATAATCTCTGCCCTGAGAAGGCGTTAAATAAATATTGTTTGAATGGAGAGACTGAATACACCACATCTTGATTTCAAGAGAACTTGACTTAGCTACAAAATTGGATTTTTCCTCTGGTTCACACTACCTTTCCACAGGAAGCGTCACTGTTTTAATCCTATTTAGTTAGAAATAATACTTTTTCAAATCGAAGAGTTTATCCATCTGAAATACCTTGCTAAAAGATCTATAAAATGAGACCCCAGGGGCATGTTTAAGTTTCCACATACGTAAAAGCATGACTGAATCTCTCAGGGAAAATATTTGAAGCCCTTTGTTCAAAAACCGTCACTGAGAACTGGTATCTTCTTGGTTGATACTGAGAATTTAAATAACATTCAGAGAGCTGAGGAGGGTAAAAGATACATTCTTAGAAATGACAGAAGCTCTGACGATAGAGGACTATATTTTCCTAGCATACCACACTTTGGGTCAAAGGTATATCCATACGTGTGGTGACATTATGAAATGTTATCTAGACCTTCCACACGCACAAATATCTGAGGAAACAAAGAGCATCTGTCATTCGCAGCTGCTACCCAACACCAAGGTTTTTAAGACTCGTCTACAGGATTGTGACTGACTCAGAGGCTTTGGGAAGTTGTACTTGATCCATCCGTGTGACCTCTCTGTGAAATACAGGAGAGGGAAGCCATAAACGTTTACTCATGACTGAGTCTCTCAGATTCACACAAACATGTTCCAAGTGAGAAAACAAGCAAGCTTAACATTTAACTTTTCATATGTAGTCAGAATAAAGGTTAGTTTCCAGCTAGATCAAAGAAACGTCTGACTACTTTTCTTGGAAAATTTTTAAAGGTTTGATATTAAGGCATGAGGTGTGGGCACCTCTAGAATACTGGAGCTGCTCTCAGAAGCAAGACTTTCTGCCTACTGGGCTCAGTTCTGCCTTTCCCATTGGCATTTTGGCACCTACATCCCTGAGCTGGACAAAACGAGCGCAGATTACATGAGGTTTCCCTTTGCCTGGTGTGAAAGCAAAGGCTCAGCTCTGGTACCAGTAACTGTGGATTTCCAATTTATCATTTTCAGTTTTCTATTCAGATAGAAACTCATGGGAGGGGTGACGGGATTGCAGGTCACTCCCCTCATCACATCTCCCTGCATTCTCTTCTTACCCCTCCCGCCGCCGTGACCCAGCAGCTCAGTGGTGGGGTTCCTGGAAGGACACCAGAAACGACCGATTTTGCCAGTCTGGGGTCAGCTTGGCCTAGGGCTTCAGGGCTCCCTTTCCGCACTGACACGTAGGGCTTTGAACAGTCCTGTCATTGGACAGAGGACACAGAGATGAAATGGCCACATCCTTTGGTAGAGAGCTGAGCCCAGCATGAATCTTTTGTGGCAGGTATAAACATTGAGCTGTAATAATATTAAACAGCAACTGGATCCTTTCCCTGGAAAACTGCACACTTAGGTAGAATTTGCAAAAGGGTTAACTGAACAGAGGACACCCTCTTATTCATCTGTGAAAAATGTTCTCACCTGAGGTCTATCCAGTTCCAGCAGGTAGTTCTTTGGTGACATAATGCTTTACTCTGTGACACCCTTTAGGTCATGCCCAAATTTGTGTGATCATTTTTCAAAGCCACATCATGGCTTATGGCTTATGGCTGCTTTTTTCCGCAGTTCTTGAAGACTGATTCCTCCCTCTGAAACGCCATACACACCTGGACCGGCTCCTCTGTGTGAGTGCCAGCATTTTCACCCAAGTCACAGCCTGTGAAGACTTTTCGGTGGTTTTTATTCTGGAGGCACTCTGTCTATTTCCGTCCCCTGGCTAATACAGAAGACGGGTTTTAGGCAAAGCCTTTATTTTTAAATTATTTTTTAATTTAGGAAATTATATTAGAGGCTGTGAGGGCAAGGTGAATTGGTTATCTATAGTCTTAATCAAGAGGACTTTGGAAATACTATCATAAAATCACTGGAAATATGCCCCCTACAACAACTGCTTTCACACTGCACATAAAGACAAAGCTTTCAGCAATATATTCATATCGTTTAGTTTTATGTTAGTGATAGATCCCCACTTTTAGACTACAGTTTTGAAAGGGTTCAACAGCTGAGTTGGAAACTAAACCCTGCCCTCTAAAACACATAAGTGGATGTGGCTGGTATAATCCCAAGGGCAGAGCCTGCCCCCAGTTTGGCATTCTTTGCTTCCAGCTGTTGACTGGAGATACTTTAGTGTATAATAGTAAAACCAAGAAATGCTTTTAATGCAAATTCCTTGCATTGCATGTCTCTTTGAAGAACAAGTGGACATTCTTGCAAACTTCCAGAATAGGAGGCTATTTGTTTTTCTCAGTCCAGCAGCTATAAGTAGATATGGAACCAAGGCCTCATGAATTTCATGTTACATTTAGTTTTATTTTAAGGAGGTTAGAATACAAGGCTGTAACAACTCAACCAGATATGTCATTTCCTTTGTAGTTTTCTTTTCAGTATTTCCTAGTTTACCACAATAAGCACATATTTTTACATATTTTATAATGGGGGAAATGTTTTTTTAGATTGCTAGTTATACTTATCATAATGTTAAAAGGAAAATCAAACTTGATATGATACTTCATAAGCAGTAGGTGTTTTCATTAAGAAATAGATGTTTGCATAGGGATGGAATAAACCTACAGACATGTGCAAGTAATCTCTCCGTTGTCTCCAAAGTTCATTCTTGTCTACCTATTCATCCATCCTTTGTTATGTCCCACAAAAGATTTATGCCTTACAAAGATATACAAATAAAAGCTAAAAATGGAAGGAAAAGAAAAATGAAAAATAGAGGTGGGTATTTAAAATAGATCATAACGATTTGTAATCATGTTAACAATCGGGCCATATGTGTGATTTTCAAAGATTTTTCTTAGCCACTACCAAAAGGAAAACTGGTTGGTCACTAGATTCAGGATCTACAGGATCAAAACAGACCAGATACTTGGTAATGCTATTGTTTTTAGTACTTGAGGCGGATAGGAAATTCTTCCTGGAGGCTCATAAAGAAGACTGCATCCTTTGATGTACACCCATGACAACATCCTTCGATGACAGCAGTGGTACCTCCATTTGCGACAAAGGTGGTGTACTCCTTACACAGCCCCTCAGTATAGGCCAGTGACATCATATCACAGAGCACTTGTGTAAACTGACATCATATCAAGTAGCAGTTGTGTAGATTCTGCAGCTGGCGGTCAGGCACCTAGAGAGCTGCCTCTGGACCATGTACACATATGGGCTCAGGATAGTGCACAGACCCTAGTAAGAGCTCCGTATATGTCAGCAGCTAGTATGTGGGTCAGAGGCATGCCCAGTCTCTAAGGGGGAAGAGTTGGGCTCCACATTATGCAGGTCACCTAAGGGGCTACCAGAGCATCTCTGAGCTCACAGCTCCCCCCACCCCATGCTGACCCTCTGGCACTTGTAAGCAGGCAACCTAGTGAGGTGTAGGTTGGGCAGTGCTACATGTGGGCTCTCCAGGGCAACACATGAAAAACTGGAACTCCATAAATAGTTTCTGCCAGCATGGAGGAGCTAAGCTAAGAAGGAACACCTTCTTCCAGGCAGAAACCTGCAAGCTTCAGCACTTCATTCTTGAAGGACAAACTCCTTTTTTTTTTACTTTGGTATCATTGATCCACAATCACATGAGCACCATTATGGTTACTACAATCCCCCATTGTCAAGTCCCCCCCACCAACCCCATTGCAGTCACTGTCCATCAGCGTAGTGAGATGCTATAGAGTCACTGCTTGCCCTCTCTGTGTTGTACAGCCCTCCCTGTGCCCCCCCCTACATGTCTGGTAATCGTAATGCCCCTTTTTTCCCCTTGTCTCTCCCTTCCCACCCATCCTCCCCAGTCCCTTCCCTTTGGTAACTGTTAGTCGACAAACTCCTTTTAAGGAATTAAAAAGGCTACTAGAAACCCTTTGTGATTTCCCAGATTTACACCAGGATAAACAAGAGTGAAAATTTGACTTTTAGATCCTTAGGTCTTGTGATGGCAAGATGCAGAAAAGTTTCCCTCCCCTTACTCCTTTTTTGATGTTATTAAATGGCTCATCCCAGAGCGGGATCCATTTGGAGTTGGGATGCCTTCCCGGGTCAGTGTTTGGTGCTTGCATGTGCAACATGGGACAGCACGGGGCAGAGATCAGGCGTGCCTTGGTATGGAATTCTGAGCCCCAGGATGTGTGGGGGCCTGCATCCCTCACAGTCACGTCACTTTCTTCTTTTAATGAAAACTGAGACCCAGCTCCAGCCAGAGGGCAGTGGGAGTGAACAAATGTGTAGGGAAAGAAAATAGAAATGTCTCAGAAGGCCGGCTCCCCAACTCCGGGGCTGGTCTAGGAAGAGCCCCTCCCTCTGTCCCAGCCCACGGAATGCAGGAGGGGCCACAGGAGGGGACAGGGAGGGCGACTGGGCTGGAATTAAGTGTGGCTTGGTCTGTTTCTGGCTTCTCTGTAAATACTGTGACACCTCCGAATGGAGGAACAGCTGAGATAAGTGACTGCTAATCCCCCAGTGCCGGGAGAGGCCGCCGCCCTCCCTTCCAGATCCCAGCAGATGGATGAAACAGGCTTCCCTCGAGGCAAGGGCAGCAGGAACTGTGCCACCTTCTGTTCCTTCAGTTTGCCCTGCACGTCTCCCTCATGGCCTGCCCCTGCCCAGAAGGGCCTGGAGAGCCCTCGAGAGCCCTGGGGACAATGCCCCTGCTCTGCCATCCCACTGGGCTGCTCAAGGTCAGCCAGGCTGGACTCCAGCCAGTGAGGCAGCTTAGGAGGCGTTCAGCAAAGCTCCGTGGGCCTGAGGAGGGGCAGCCAGGCAGTGCCACCGAGTCTTTTGCTCTGTGAATCACCTGGGGAACAGGGGTGGTGACTTCTTTAAAACGCCGATTCAACCTTCCCGGGTGGAACAAGGGAATTTGAACTTGGGCGAGGCAGCCCGGGTAATTTGGCTGCAGTGGTTCGGCATTCCGCTCTGAGGAACAGCAGCTTCGGGGCGGCGGTCAGGAGCAGAGCGCAAAGTCAGGCACCCGGATTGCAATCCTCACTCTTCCGTCTGCTCACCGGGGTGACCTCGGGCAACGTAAGCACACTGGTTCCCTACCTCACTGGGTGTACACCAGTCTTCCCCACGCTGTGAGACACAGCCACTCCTGGGTTTTGAAATCACTTTAGAGTTTGCATCAAAAATGAAATTGCGAGATTGGTTGCTTGCACACAAATGTGAATATACTTAACACTACTGACTGTATGATTTTAAATGGTTAATATGGTAAACTTCATGTTATGGTCATTTTACCACAATTAAAAAGATTCTAGAATGCACCAGAGGGGTAAGCCATTTTTACTACTTAAGCGGACATAACAGAAGCCAATCTCCATTTTCAAACTAAATGGCCTGAAATGTGTCCAACGAAAATCAGTCATTGAATCTTACTTTCTTTAAGGGAAAAAAGTCTTCTTTCTTAGCATAAATATAATGCACATGAAAATACATTTTGTTCTATGTGGGGAAAACATGAAATTGTTTTAAAAACATTTTAAGAGTTTAGATTGTTTCATGAAACTGGTCTCAGTGTTCCACTGACCTACCTTCTCCTCCCCACCCCCAGGGCAGACTGATCCCGAAGTGGGTGGGCTGGAATTGGCCTCCTGAGCCCTGGAAGTATTTGCAAAGGATTCCGGTCAATAATTGTAGTGTTCACTGATAAGCTGGACTTTGCAGAAGTTCCCTTTGCACATATGGCAGTGAATGTAGGAGTCTGTCATCAGCCACTCCCAAGCAGAAGCTGTCTTCCTTCCACACAAATGACCATTTCTACTTGAACAACAATGAAATGATACTTCCTCATGAAGCGTCATTCTCTGAACTCCTCTTCAATTCCTCTTTCTGTGACCCAGCCCCGGCTTCCCCTTCCTTCCCAGGGTGTACCATAACCGGCTCTGGCTGCTGGAATATGAGTCTGACTCTGTTTCATCTATCACTATATCTACATGACTAGCACAGTTTTTGTCCCATAAATATTTGCTGAATCAATAAAGGAAGGAAACTGACCCAGTTCTTCCAAAGAGAGCTCCTGCTGCCTCTGAAAGTACCATTGTTACTGAATTGTAATTGTTACAATTTGCTTTGTATCTTCTATGTGGCTTCTACTCCTCTCTAATTATTGCAACAATAAATAACTCCTGCCAGAAAAGAGTTATTGTGTCTTTTTCAGAGGGGGGAATTGGGGCTCAGAAAAGTGACTTGCCCAAGACCAAACAGACAGGAAGTAACAGAGGCAGGATTTGAACTCAGGGCTAGCTGGCTATAAACCAGTCTCATTTCTCCATTTTCTTGGTTCTGCATCTGTCTGAGGAATCCTGCCAACGGGCATTTTCACTGTAAAGGCCTACTGCAGAGCAGGGCACAACCCCAGCAGGACTCCTCATCTGACTGCCACCCAGCTGCTCCCACAGTTTCTTCTCCCAAACAACCCAAACATGGCTGGGGAGCTCAGGGGGAGGGCCCAGCATTCCCCAGTCTGGACAAGTATCTAATCAGCAGGCTTTCTCAGCGTATCAATCCAAGACCACTCTAGAGATGGACGCCTATGCCGTTTTCTATTTTTAACTAGTGTGAACAGGAAGAAAACACAAGCATTAAAAATCCAAGTGCCAGTCAAGAACTGAGAATAGAGGGCCCCAGCGCACACCAGTGATCTGTGCCCTTCTCATGTTTCTCTGTTTCTTTCTCCTCTTCCCCAATTCATGTCATCTTTCCCTTCTTTTCTACCAAGTCCCAAGATCCTTCAAAATCTGTTTCCACCAGTTTATACCAGTTTATACCAATGCTTCTCGTGCTTTAATGTACACACAAATTAACTGGGCATCTTGCTAAAATGATTCTGACTCAGTGTTCTGGGGGTGGGCCCAGGACTCTGCTTTTCTAACTAGTTCCTGGTTAGGACAATACTGTTCCTCAGTGTGTATGTTCATTTGGTTGAAGTTGCTATTAGCTTCTTGACAAAGAATATTTGCTCTTTCAGTCTTGTCTCATCTGGAGGCCTTTGTCCCCAGTTGACAGTTCATCTATCCACCAGCAAGAGGACAAGTGCTTTTGGCATCATTCCTTCATTCACGTTGGCAGCAGGGGATCCTTCTCTGGCTTAAAGACGGGAATCTGAGTTTGAGCAAAACCCTCGCCGCAGCAGGGGCTCCCTGATCTCCAGGCGGGTGAACCTGCCCTTTGTCCAGCAAGGCTTGGCCAGCCCCTCCGCCAGGTCATGGTGGCCTAGGGGAACCCCAGCTCTCCGATCTAGAGGAGCACTGCCCTGCTCTGGAGGAGTCAGGTCATCCAGGCTGGTGGGACCAGACCGAGGGAACCCTGTCCCAGACGCCCCTGTTCGGGCCACCAGAGTGCTCCGGGATGCCCTTGGGGCTCGTAAGGACCGCGGGTGCTGCTTCTCCAGCGCCCCGTCCTGGGACCCCCGGCAGAGGGCAGGGCGCCAAGCCTTCCCTCGTGTGCGTGGTCACGGCCTCTCAGGCCAGCGGGGCTGGAAGGAGCGCGCCGGCCGCACACCCGGGGAGCGCCCCGAGCCAGGGCGGAGAGGCGGGGGCGGCGCCACTCGGCTCCCCTGCCCCCGACCCCAGGCAGCCCGCCCTCCTCCCTCTGCGGCCGCCCCCTCCCCTTCCCTACATGGCCCGGGGCCCCCCGGCTGATCCTCAGCCCTGCCCGGGGCTCCATGAATGGCCTCGGAGCTCCTCGGCGGCGCGAAGGCGACCAAATAAGGCAAGGCGGCCGGCGAGGCCCCCCACCCCTGCCCCGCCGCTGACCCCGGCCGCCAGCCCGCTATAAAGCGGCGCGGCCCGCGCCGGGCACCCAGCGCCTGCGCCGCCAGCGCCGAGCCGAACCGCGCCGAGCCGAGCCGAGCCGAGCCCGACCCGCGCACGGTGAGCCGGCGCCCGCGCAGCCCGCGCGCTGCTCCCCGGCCCCGC
Source organism: Smutsia gigantea (assembly GCA_032199065.1). Taxonomy (NCBI): domain Eukaryota; kingdom Metazoa; phylum Chordata; class Mammalia; order Pholidota; family Manidae; genus Smutsia; species Smutsia gigantea. Next base: position 118,996 of record JAVSCE010002029.1, read on the forward strand.
CAGCTGCCGCCCCGCCGCGTCTTGTAAAAGACCGAACTTCGCGATTCGGTGCTACCTTGCCTGGCGCTGGGTCGGGGGGAGAGGGGCGCGCGGGGCGCTTGGGGGTCCCCGCCGGGGGCTGGCAGGGGGCGCGGCGGCGGGCTCAGTGGGCTCGAGGCGGAGGGGGAGCAGGCGGGCGGCCGCTCGCCCCCTTCTTCCGCCCCGGGCCCTCCTGCACGCGGGGGACAACGCCGCCGGCTCCGCTCCACCTGCAGGTCCCGCCGAAGCCCCGCCGCGATGTGCGACGACGAGGAGACCACCGCCCTGGTGTGCGACAACGGCTCCGGGCTGGTGAAGGCGGGCTTCGCGGGCGACGACGCGCCCCGCGCCGTCTTCCCCTCCATCGTGGGCCGCCCGCGCCACCAGGTAAACCTGCCCCCACCCGGCCGGCGCCCGCCTGGAGCTCCCCTTGCAGCCACCCGCCCCGCCCGGTCCAGGAAACGGCTCACTGACCCTCCTCCATAAACTTTAGGTCGGACATGGAAAAGATGGATTAGCCTCAAATCCAAGACAAGACAGGCAGCTCTCCCCACCAGAACGTATCACCAATGTCCACTCCCCCCGCCACTGCAGAGACACACTCCACAGGCCCAACTCCTTGTGTGACAAGTCAGCAGCTTCTCTCCTGCACGCCTGACCTGCATTTTTAGTTCTGTGTCTTCCCCTCTACCTCTTTCACATTTCACTTTTTTTTTTTCTTAGCTCCTCTTTTAAGTCCTATTCAAAACTTAAACTTCTCTCAATCAACCAGGACCCAACCCACATTCCTCCCTCCTGTTCCCAGGCAGCTTGCAGGGCTCCTAATGGATGTCATCTCTCTGCTTCCTGGCTGCTGCATTTTTAGAAGCCAGGCGTGACAGAGGCAGTAAGTGCCATGGTGATAGCGACACACCACCTTGTTTATTATGAGAAATGCCACGCTCTCTGGCTGTGGCACATGCCTGGCACCGGGGAGGAGCGCTGTATTCCTCAGGGCCAGTGACTGACGGGTGTTCTGGGCAGCTCTGGGTAGGCTGGGTTTCACCGTCAGGGTGATAATGGCATATCAGCCCATCTTTTTATGTACACTTGATGAATGTCAAAATCTTTTCTTAGGAGAAATACAACATGTCATTAATTCAGTCATTTCACAACAGAGACATTTATATTCCAGTTGACATGGGTGATGAGCTTAATAATTTAATGAAGGCATTAAGGTATTTTTAAAATGAGGTGATATTCTACTTCAGTGAAGTAGCTTCATTCTCCTCCTTGCAGTTCAGTTATATTCTAAACAATAGAATTCTGTCTCTGGGGGTGAGAGGGGAAAAAGGTTCTGTCTAGATTGATTTTAAATTATATTTCTAAATTCGGGGTAAACCCCTATAGTTTATTGTTTCTGATATTTGTAAGGTGTTCCTTGACTTGGGCAGTTAGATGTAAATTTATAAGGCATCCCTTATATTCCTGACATGGCGATGCTTTATTTTCCCCTGTGTTTCTTCTCACAGGGCGTCATGGTGGGCATGGGCCAGAAGGACTCCTATGTGGGCGACGAGGCCCAGAGCAAGCGCGGCATCCTGACCCTCAAGTACCCCATCGAGCACGGCATCATCACCAACTGGGACGACATGGAGAAGATCTGGCACCACACCTTCTACAATGAGCTCCGCGTGGCCCCCGAGGAGCACCCCACTCTGCTCACCGAGGCCCCCTTAAACCCTAAGGCCAACCGTGAGAAGATGACCCAGATCATGTTTGAGACCTTCAATGTCCCCGCCATGTACGTGGCCATCCAGGCGGTGCTGTCCCTGTATGCTTCTGGCCGCACCACAGGTATGTTCAGGCTCGGGGACAGTCAGTGATGAACACATTCCCAAGTCATTGACCTTGCTGTGAATGTCCCCTCCCTCGCGCTCCCTGGAAAGGTGTCTGTGCTGAGAGAGGTGACAGTAGTACCCAGAGGGTAGTTTCAGAGCACATGTATTTCTAACTATTGAAAGCACATGGGTAGATCCTTCCCTTACCTAAAGTAGGTGATGACACGTCAAACTCCATGTACTGTATCCAGGCCAGTCACAGCATCACAGCTCCTGGGCAAACAATTCTTCATGTGTAGGCATCTAATTTTATCTGGATCTATGCCCAGTGCTTGTACCTCTCAGCTAAGATTGGAAGTAGGCTTTGATGGCTAAAGCAGTTGTCCTCGGGGATTTACCTCCTTGCCTGTTTCCTCTGCCAGGCATTGTTCTGGACTCTGGGGATGGTGTAACTCACAACGTCCCCATCTATGAGGGCTACGCTTTGCCCCATGCCATCATGCGTCTGGACCTAGCTGGCAGGGATCTCACTGACTACCTCATGAAGATCCTCACTGAGCGTGGCTACTCCTTTGTCACCACTGGTGAGTGTGTGTGTGTGTCATCTGTCACAGCATTGTGTGTGCTTTTTCCCACCACTGGAGAATCCATGTACCTCTCCACAAATGAAGTTAACTTCATTTTCAGAGCTTGACTGGGATAACCCTTTATTTCTGCAGCTGAGCGTGAAATTGTCCGTGACATTAAAGAGAAGCTGTGCTATGTCGCCCTGGATTTTGAGAATGAAATGGCCACAGCTGCCTCTTCCTCCTCCCTGGAGAAGAGCTATGAGCTGCCTGATGGCCAAGTCATCACTATCGGCAACGAGCGTTTCCGCTGCCCCGAGACGCTCTTCCAGCCCTCCTTCATCGGTGAGTGGTGGGGTGGGTGTGGAGGCGCAGCTCTCGCTGGAAACCTCGGGGTCTCCCAGAGTAAAATCTATGAGAATCAAGAAGGATTAAGTCCCTTGAGTTAAAAGAAGGCATAGCTGGGGAGTCACACACAGCTCGGCCCCAGGTCCTGATGGGTCCTTAAAGGGATGCCCATCATTGTTCTGTTGCAATGATGTGACAAAGGAGGACACACTGACTTCAACTCAAAGTAAAGTATGAGACAAAGCAATAACTGAATAGCCCGTATCTGCAGGAAAGGGGTGATTATACTCGAAAGAGCTGACTTATTCCAATAGGTCATTCCATTTACTTAGGCCATCACCAGGTAGCTGGACTTTCCTTTTAAGTTACTCATCATCAAATGCAACAACGATCTGACTCATAGCAATAACTGGACTCTTTTATTCCACCAAACGTCTCTCCTCAGGGCTGATGTCCGACAGGAGCTGCCAGGATCTAGTTCAGCCCATAAATAAAAATTGCATTAATTTAACTTAAATGTGTGTCTCATCCTTTTCCAGTGTATCTCCACACATTTGATGGATACAGCAAATGTTCACTGCAAACAGGTGCTGAACACTGTCGTTCTTTCTTGGCAGTCTGCTGTGGATTAACTGTCAGCACTTGTAGAGACACCTGTTCCACAAATGCCCTGCCGCATGTCTTGCAGAGGCACATATGTTTCAGAGACAAGTGGTGACAGCCACCAACACGGAGACACTCTTCACCCTGGCCCCTGGCTTGAGTGCATGTGCTTTTATTTTTTAAACTCGTTCCTAGGTATGGAATCTGCTGGTATCCATGAAACGACTTACAATAGTATCATGAAGTGTGACATTGATATCCGCAAGGACCTGTATGCTAACAATGTCCTGTCTGGAGGCACCACCATGTACCCTGGTATCGCTGACCGCATGCAGAAGGAGATCACTGCCCTGGCTCCCAGCACCATGAAGATCAAGGTAAAGAGCTTCTGTGGGTGGGGGCCGAGGCAGGTCTTGGTATTCCAAGCAGAACTGCATTCCTGACGCCTCTCCCTCACACTTAGCTTCCTATCTCCTCTAAACTTCCCCTTTAGCTTTTCTAACACTTTATCTAGCACCGCTCCTGACTTCCTAGCACTTTTCCCAAGATAGGAGACTTTAAAAATGTTTTCAAGCAGTGGAGGATAATAAATCTTCAAGAAGGACCCTAAATCCTTGAGCACATTTTAAAAGTCCCCAACGTTTGGGCTAGCTCCTCCGTGCCTTTAGCTTGTAGCCACGTTACACTCTAGTTCAGAGAAATGGGGAAATTCTATTTTGGAGAGTCTTTGAAAATGGAAATAATGAAATAGAGGAAAATTCTTCAGATTTAACTCAGCTATATTAATTTTCGGTGTGCAGTATCTCACATAGCAGAGAATTAATATCTAGTATGTTTTTCTGTGAATCTCTCCAACATGTTACTCGGAGCTTCAGAATTCACTGGAAGGTCTTTTTGTTTCTGCAGATCATCGCTCCCCCTGAGCGTAAGTATTCTGTCTGGATCGGGGGCTCCATCCTGGCCTCGCTCTCCACCTTCCAGCAGATGTGGATCAGCAAGCAGGAGTACGACGAGGCCGGCCCGTCCATCGTCCACCGCAAATGCTTCTGAGGTGCCTTCTTGCTTGGTCTGCCTTCATTCAGGGTGACAGTGTTCTGCTTGGAGGTTTCCGAACCTCCCTCCCTTATCTCTCATCCATCATTGTACAGTTTGTTTACACACGTGCAATTTATTTGTGCTTCTAATATTTATTGCTTTATAAATAAACCATACCAGGACTTGCAAATAACAAAAGCCTCTCTTATTTCTTCTTGGGTAGGCATAGGGTGGGGCCGCTGTTGGCTTAACTTCAGTCTGTGAACTCATATGCTGGTGGCTTTGACATCGTGAGCGCTGTAGTGTTACAGAACCACGAAGTTCATCAGATGAATTTGTATGACATCTAGCTGGGTGTTACAATAATAAATTTCCATTTTACAATTTGGGACAGACTTATGAATATATTTCACATCTGAAAAGTAGTTCGGGTTTAGCTCCATATAAGTGAGACATGGAATCAGATGACACAATTAAGATTCACTGCTATGGATGACACTGAAAATTGTTGTTTTAGCATATGTTCCAGTTGCTTTGGTAACTTTTCAGAAACCACACACACACACACACACATGTATATATATAGGTAATGAGACTGTCAAAGATTTTAAATACCTTAGCTTAAATTCTCAATTCTGGACTCTTCAGTTAACTTCCTAAGAGCTCTATGCATGTTAATGGTGAAATACCGAGCTGACAGTTAAGCTCAGCCGCATCCCATTCTAAATACCCCCTAAACAAGACCTAAACAAATCAAGACCATTGTGCATGTTCAAAACAAATGTGGGGAAACAGGCACCTGATACTTCTGCCTGATCAGTGACTGACTTGTGGGACAGAGGTCTTCAGCCTCTTTACGTCTTTGAAATCTTGGACTATTGGGTTGAATGGAGAGAAGGCCATGAAGTCCCGAGGAGCTGAGGGGAAAGCCACAATGTTCCCCATTCCCTTTATTCCTCTGACAAGTATGGGACAGTATCCAAAAGACTCAGTCACGCTCTGTCCTTGAGGTGCTCACTCCACACAGAAACCCCAATGTGTGTGGTCTGGGAGGCTTCAAGGAGACAGACATGAGTCTGGGTTTTGAAAAATGGTAAGAATTAGGTGAGAAGATCAGGATGAAAATCTCAGGAGAAAGAAATAGGACAGAAGCTAGCATACAGGGCACAGGGCAGGCTGGTGGGAGCTGATGCATTTTAGGAAATCAGTTTGGAAAGGTAGATTTCAACCTGTTTGCTGAAGCTTTAAATAATTTCATTTTCAACTTAATTGTTCATGAACTGATAGAATATTTGAATGGGCTTAATTAAACTTCTATCTAGTGATGAGGGAATCAAGAATAGATTAAGCAAAGGATGCAATGTAAAAAGCTTGTTTGTGAGATACCCAAGACAGGAATCCAGATTTTCTGGCATGTAATCTTAAACTATCACTAGTCATAAAAATGTAAAACTAAGCTTACAGACATAAAACATTAGTCATAGTCTGTCAAGAGTAACCCTCATTCTATCATACACCCTTTTGGCAGTCTGGGTTCCAATGTGGAGTATTTTGCGCTGATTAGACATCTTTGGTAGGTTGCCAAGGTCATTATCATTCAAGGTTGTAATTGTGTTTTATGTTGTTCACTCACAAAAACATCTCTTGATTCCTGAGTCTGAGCTAAAATAGTAGCAGGTGCAGGGGACACAAAGATGGATCAGGGCACATTTTGGATGCTTAAGGAGTTCACACATTAGCACAGCTTCATAGAATTCCTTTCCTGCATTAAGGGTTAAGTAATAAATAAATTTGGTTGCGTTTTCTTTAGATAAAATATAAACTTCATTATAAATTTTCCATCTTTCCACCCAATTATATCCTGTAGCATAGATAGATTGGCTTAAAAGCTAGGTATCAGGCAAGGAGATGGATTTGAGGCATAGACGGGAAGACAGAATGCAGTCAATCGGTGTCTCTTTTTCCTCATCTTTCAAGTTGAGTACATAAGCATTATGAATTTTATCATCTGAATATGGTATCAATACTTCAAGTTTAGACAAGTGGCTGGGGTACCACCAATGGTTCTATGTATGAATGGAATGGGAATGGCTGATGTTATTTCTACTGAAAAGTAGAAGCTTTCAGAGTCAACTTCTGATACTTGTATCAAAAGCAATAAGCACATAGCTTCTTGTTGAATTCCGAGTTTTTTAAATCTGTGCTTGATGATAGGGAATAAGATATTAGAACAGCTGAATCTTCTAATAATTGTGCTTAAGGAACATGCTAAGGTAATAGAGTTTTTCCTAAGACCACCTTCCCATGTGTAAAATAATTGAGATACCTACAGTGAATATGTCTTCGATTAAGCCACAATGTAAAAAACCTATATAGATTGTGATATTTCTTCTCATTTTATAATGAAAAGAACATTTTTGTTAATTCCCAACACCCCAAATCACTGTTTCTTTGTTTTTCTTAACAATGGTCATTACGTAGATGTGTTTAATCAAGAGAATAGTTACAAAGAAAAGGAAAACTGTTGGTGAAAATGGAATAATTAGGGACGTAGGGTTGGTTTACTATATCCAGAGCCTAAAACAATGTCACTGGGGCTCCACCTTTCTCTCCATTTCTTCTATAGAATCGGAAATGGACTGAATTGTGTCCCGCCTTTCAAACTCCTATGTTGAAGCCCTAACCCCCAGGGTGACTGTATTTGGAGATAGAGCCGACAAGGAGGGAGTTAAGGTTAAATGAGGTCCTAATCCAATAGGTGTTCTTATATGCAGAAGAGATGCCGGGAGTGTGTGTGTTTACAGAGGAAGGGGCAGGTGAGAACACAGCCAGAGATGGCTGTCTGCAAGCCAGGCTGAGAGGCCTCACTGGGAACTAATCCTGCTGGACTTTCACCTTGGACTTTTAGTCTCCAGATCTGTAAGAAAGTAATTTCTATTGTTTGAGCCACGAGTCTGGGCTGTTTTGTTATGGTAGCCCAAGCAAATCCATACAGGATTTTTCCACTTGTTGAATGTAACTTATCAGCTTCTGGAGCAAAAGAGTGTCTTCCCATATAGTTCTGGCAAAAACTCCAGGGTAGTCTGTCTAGCGGGACTTGAGGACTGAATCACACCGCCCCCACACAGGGAGGGGTCAATGTCACTGAGGCGGGGAGGGGAGATTCTTCCAAGCAAGGGGACAAAATGACAAAAACCCCACACCAGATCCGCTAAAGCAGGAGAAAAATGATGGCAGTTTTGTAAGGACCAATTTTTGAGGCCTCCAGCTTCCAGTTCAGGAGTTTTCTTTGATTACAGGCCCTGGAAAGGACTTCATTAAACAGAACTGGAGGGCAAAGCTGAGGAGCTCTGGGTGGTGGTGCGTGTGACCGATCAGATTTTTTCCGGACTCCAGTGTGTCCCAGGGACCCAGGAGCTCAGGGCTCTCTATGTGACCAGATAGCCAGGCGTTCCAAAGGAAATAAGTCAGATTCATTTTATGATTAATATGATATAAATACTATAAATATTTCCAAGTTACTAATAGAGAAGAAATTTTGAGTTTTTTAGGCCTTAAACAGCAAAGGCTGTCATATCCAGTATGAGGTCGTTGACTTTAAACAGAGCTAGTAGCAATTTTATTTAAGTAAAAAAATGAGTCTATTAGGAAATAGAGGAGCTGCAGTTTGGAACAAGCAAGTATTGATGAACCATAAGATAGTGTGAAGAGACAAAGGGAAGGTCAGCTTCTATTAGCTTTTAGGAAGAGGTTTGCTTTGAACAAAAGTTCATTGGAGAAGAACAAGAGTTCAAGGTCGTGGCAGTTTCTCCTTGGCTGTAAGTGGCGGTTCATATATTATTGCTGAGGCAGGGAGGGATTTTCCTCTTCTCATGACCAGGACACCCATCCTTCCCTGTCGGAATACTCACCTTCCTCCTCCCTGCGGGTCGGGTGGGCTGCCAAGGAGTGGTACCAGCGTGAGAGCTCCCCCTGCAGGGCTTCCCAGTTCCGTTTTAAATGAGGCTTCTTTTACTTATTTTCATGAGATCTTCCAGGCGCAGCGCACAAGGACTTTCTCCTTCAGGCAGAGCTTGGCTGTTGCTATGGCAACCAAGCTCACACTAGGAAGATATACGATAAAAGCTCCTGGGGACCCTGTAAAAGTATACCTTTGGTCACTGATGAGCTTGTTGGTACACGCTCCTTGCAATTCACTCATCAACTTGGTGCAACAGATGCAGGCCAGGCTGACTAGGGGGATAAAGAGCTTCAGCTCGAGTACAGTTCTCTGAGTCGTTGTGGTCCTGGGCCCTTTCCCCTGCTTGGGGAGGGAAGCTGGGTCAGGGGAGGGCTGCGCAAGGGGGGTCTGCATGTCCCTCAGCAGTGCGGTCTGGTTATTGCTCTGCATTTTTACTGCAACTTCCATGGGAATCAGGGCTGGGGAGGGGAGACCGAAAGAAAACAGACCCGAGGGAAGGTTGCAGTAAAGCTGACTTAAAATATATCATTAATAGTAGATGAGAAGTAGACTCTGGAGTCAAGTGTAAGCAAGGAATTGGGTCAACAGGTTTAGTTTTTATCACCGAACGATGACTTGAAGACCTTTGGAAATACTACTGACAGGATAGGTGTCAGGCAGGGTAAGGGGATGATAGAGCAGGCCCCACGTAAGAAGTTTAGAGGCAAACCTGCCTTAGGCAAAATAGTGACATTTTCCCAAGTCATCTTTAACTCCAGGTTCTACACTTTGGACCTCTTTTCTATAGTATCTTTTACCCATACTGGCTACTCAGGACATTCTCCCTACCACTTGTACCTTGATGATGCTGACCTGTTCTTTACTTGCATTCCTTGATAATTGATGGGTATCAGTTACCTAATCTATGTTCCTGGGAAAAAGTTAGAACAGGTTTTACCACTAGAGAGCACATTCATAATTTAACAATAGTTTTCTGTATACAGTTTTTAAGATTATACTAACCTGAAGGACTGATGTTGAATGGGCTTTCAGTCAAAAGGATTTGGGTTTAAATCCTAGTTCTGCCACTGACTAGCTGAGTAGACTTTAAATAAATTACTTAGCCTCTCTGAACCTCAGAACAGAGGGGCTGACTAAAATTACACTCCCAGAGTTGTTATGAGAATGTAATGATGTCATGCACATAGGACACCGAGCACGGTGCCTCCTAGTACATGTCAACAGTTTGCTTCCCTTCCCTCCCTTTCTCTTCCTGTCCAGCATGGGCTTTGGAGGCTGGGTCAGCAGTGGGTAGAAGGGGAGGTCGACCGTCAAGATCCCTTCAAATCACATTGCAACGGCTTCTTTTCAGATCCTGAGTTTTTCTTGAGCCAAAGAATCAGAATAAGAAAAATGAAGGAATAGAAAGCTCAGGAGGGAGAAAACAGTTAAAGCAGATGAGTATGAGGAAGTAAAAGAAGGCAAAGACTTAGAAGACAAATTAAAGAGAGTTGTGGTGGAGGCAGGAGGAGCAGGGGCTGCCTGGGTGTGTGTGTGTGTGTGTGTGTGTGTGTGTGTGTGTGTGTGTGTGCATATGTGTGCACATGCACAGGAGTCTGTGTGCTTCCACGCTGAATACAGGTGAGAGCAGTCCACAGAGAGCTGGGCTGTTGGCCATGAGAAGAGGATGTCCTTTCTGCCCCTCTGTGCTCTTCAACTCCTACCATCCTCCCCCCTTCTTCTCATCCGTGGTCAAAAGCCTGGGCTTCCACTCTCCACTTTGCATTCACACAGTCAGGTAGATGGACAAACAGATGCACAACTCTTTCAAGTAAAATTGACATGAAAGAATTTGGTTCTACAAGCTACGTCTTCCAGCTAACCCCTTTCCCGGCACCTGGACTCACGGAGGAGCCGTGACTTAGGGAGAAACATGGTCCGCACCACCTCCCTCTCAGCCTCCTGGCTCTGCGCCACGTGCCAGCCTCGCTGATTTCTCTTGTCTTCTTCAGGGCCTTGGCTTCTGGGCTCCTTGCCCCCAGCTTCTGTTCAGTGCTCTTCTAGCCTCAAGGTGTTCCTTGAACTAACTCATGTTAGGAAGGGAGTTTATTAAAAATATATAGAGGAGCTCCTAAAACCTGAGGACATAAAACAGGACAGAACCTCTTAAGAAATGGGAGCTTAGAGCTGGAAAGCCATCCTGATGAAGCTAGGGTAGTCGTGGGATATTCTCAATCCCTTATCAATGAACTTGACCTATCTCTCATACAACCCACCCCAAGGAATGGCCCTCTGCAGACAGGAGGCTCATGCATGGCCCCCTAGACTAAGGGGATGAGGGGCTGTATCTAACACGAGGACTTACACATTTAGGGCTAGCAACCAACTGGACATTTTCTCTCTCTGGTTTGAACTACATGGCACTGTTAGTTGTCTGTTGTCTCTGGTACTGACACACAGCAGGTGATGGCCAAGGTGGGTTGAGAAAGCTAAAATCTACAGAGAGGAATAATGAAACGGAGCTGTTACAGCTCAGGGAACAAACATGACTGATTAACTGTATCTCTTGTGGGTAGGGGTTGTGTGCATGCGTGTGGAAGATGGTTCCTTTATCAGGAGGGGATTTGGGTATTTCATCCTTGTCAGAAATTTAACTCAAGAAAACATCAGAATCACTTGCTCAAGTAAAATTTGAATTGAGAGCAACTCGTGCTATCACCCCTCCGGAGGGCATCTAATGCCAAAAAGGAAGAGCTGTGGTGGGACGTCAGGCACCTTGAAGCAAGTGGGAAGAACTAGGTCATATGTGGGAAGAGTACACATGGACTTCTAAAAAATCTTCTCAGTAAAGTCTGACTCAATATTTTAACACTATCATTTGGAGCTTCTCATTCTCTTCCCCCAGACTAGCTTCTAAAGCTTTGAAACTCAGACCCTGAATCGCCCATATTACTCTGGGTCGCTCAGCCTAATTGCGAACGTGAAGACATTGTCCTTTCTAGTAAGCCATGAGTCTGGCTGTGTACCCCATCTACGCCTGTGGGTAAGTGGGAAGTTACTGCATTCCAGAGGTTATTGAGAGGCTGGACAGACAGGATGAACATTTGACCCCTGGGCAATGGCAAATGTAAAACAAGCAGGGGTCAGTCGCTGGCAATGTGATGGCCCTATTGGGATGTCCTTTGACCCCTGGACTTCGGTTACATATTTATGTCTTTAGTGTCAGATACTCGGTGCGTTTTCCTCCTTTTTTCAACCGTACCACATCTGATACTCTCACTCATTAGTCACCACACGCTGTAAAAACAAGAGTCAGAGTGGATGAGAAAGGAAGCAACTTAGGGGCAGTGAGAGCATCCCGTCGCTCTTTCCACCCACCTCTCCAGACAATCCCACCTCCTACAGCCAGTTGACGCCCTTGTCGGCAAGGGCGGCCGGTGTACAGAGTATACTTACACCTTGTCGAACTAAGTTGAGTAAGAAATCAAATGCTCACATAGAGGGAGTCCTTACTGCTTCCTGGGGTGACAGAGACCTTGCTGCTGCTCCTAGGAGGCTACTTTTGGATCTCAGTGCTTCTCACATGGAGTTCCTTAGACCTGAGCAACCTGACCTCACCCATGGGCTGGGTACCTAAAATAATAACAAGTATGATACGCACACAGTTCGCCCTTGAACAATGTGGGGGCCGGGGGCCCCAAACCCTGTGCAATCAAAAATCCACATATAACTTTGACTCCCCAACACTTAACAACTAATAGCCTGTTGACTGGAAGCCCTACTGATAACATAAACAGTTGATTAACACATGTTTTGCATGTTATATGTATTATATACTCAATTCTTACAATAGAGCAAGAAAAGAAAATTTTTTCAAATTGTCTCAAATCTCCAAAGAGTTTTCCACTATATTTATTGAAAAAAATCACACACAAGGGGACTCACTCAGTTCAAACCTGTGTTTTTCAAGGATCAACTGTACTACTATTTAACAATGACTGAGCTTTTACTATATGCCCACACTGCACTAAGCTCTTCAAATATATTATCTAACAACAAAACAATGAAGTAGGGTCTACTACTGTCCCCATTTTATTGATGAAAACTGAGATCTGAAGAGGCCATTTGCCTTTGGTCACGCTGCTAGCAAAGGGCAGAGTGAATGGCTAGCAAAGAGCCCAGAGCAGCTGCTCCACATCCCATTCAGTAGCCCAGTGGATCCCATCACCCGCAAGGACAGCCGGAAGCCAGAGGACATGCTCTCAGCGTGTTATTCAACCCACCAGCAAGGCGTTTCTGAGTTCTGTCATATTCTGAATGTTCAGAAAGGAGCTTTAAGGAGAAGGAAACGACGATGATCCTGTCAAAAAGTTTAAATTTCGTTGGTGGGATTGATTGGTTGACTGACCGATTAAGCCAGCATATAATCATTGAGATCTTTCCACAGGGGTGCTGGGGCCAAAACAGACATGGCCACTGCACTCACACGGGCCGGCATGTGAATGTGTGTGTGTCTGCGGGGGGGAGCAACAGCCACAAATCCACAGACAGAGCCTGATTTCAGCCCACGCACGGAGTGACAGGGTGCAGCGCAAGGAGACTGGGCGGGGCGAGGATTCTCGCTAGATACGGCAGTCAGGAAAAGCCTCTTTGAAAGGTGACATTAAATCTGAGACCTGAATGGGAACAGCAGGCGGTGCGAATAGCACGCCAAGGACCTGGGTGTGGGACAGCCTACCACGCCCAAAGAAGCGCGAGGAGCGGAGTGGGAGGAAAGCAACGCAGGGCCGAGTGGGGTGGGGGTGGGGAGTGCCAGAGAGGCTGGCGAGGGGGTCAGAGCACACTCACGCAGAACCTTTACACTGTGATCAAAGTGTGTATTCTAAGCATAATAGAATGATGCTAAGGGGTTTTAAGCATGGAAATATAACACATATTTTAAAAGGTCATTCTAAGTACTGTGTGGAGACTGGATTGGAGAAGCAAGCATGGAGGCAAGTAAACTACTGGGAGATACTTGAATTGATTCAAGTGGAAGATGCTGGGCTCAGACACAGATGAAGCTGTGGAGATGGAGAGAAGGGTGGACAGAGCTGAGGTGGGTTTCACAAGCCGCAATGATAACATGTGCTGCTGGGCAAGAAGAGGCAGCAGCCGGCCATGGAGACTGCCCAAGCTGCTGGCTTGGGTGATGCGTTTTCAAGGAAATTAAAATTTCAAAGTAATTCAAATGCAGCTCCAGTTCTACACTGGAGAGAGGGCATCACCCAAAGATGGAGTTTGCTCTGGGTCTTGAAAAGTGGAAGGGTTTGCTGGGAGAAAGAGAGGGAGATTAAATGAGCAGACTATAGTTTTGGGGCCAGGGAGGCGATGGGGAGCCCTGACTCGAGCAGGGAGTGAGTATTGGCTTGCAGTCTTCAGGGGGACTGGGACCCGGTAGGGGGAGGGCTGGAGCATGGATTCTGGAGACACAGTTGCTCTGTGTTTTTGCTTATAAAACACAAATGATGGTAGAAGTCAGCCCTTCAAAGTTGCTCTGAGGATTAAAGTTGACACTATGCTCAGGACTCGACACATAGTAGGACCTTAATGTTCTATAGTCATTGTTATTAATTAATGTCATTATATTTACTATACATATAGCATATATAACATTCATTATATATTGTACACACACTGTGTGTATGTTGTGGAAGAACTTAAGACAAGTATGGGAATCTGGATTTAACATGACAGAATATGTTTTTTGTTGACATTTCCTGAGAAGAGATGTAGTCCATTGAATGATATTTAGAGAAGGTGAATTCTGACATTTGGGTCCAGAACCATTTAGTGAGCAGAGGTCCTTACTGAATGACTCGATAGTCCAAAAGCAACTGGAGAATTTGGGAGTAAACACCCCAAAAGCCAAGAATGTCAAGCTAGATTCTTCTTTATCTGCCAAAGGAGAGATTAACTCAAAAAGCTCCCTGAAGTAAGGAAAAGTGTGACTTCATGATACGGGGTTTAAAAAGTTCAGTTAATAATCACCATGGCCTTGCATTACAGGGCCTTTTAAGAAAATCTAAATTGGTTTCCTGAATTCTCAGTGTAGGAAGCACTCTTTATACCACTTTGAGCCTCCTCTCGACTTGAAGGAACTTATTTTAAAACTGTTTACATATTACACTAAAGGGTAGCCATATTCTCTTTTATACCCATTACCCTGGAGTGTCAATTCTATTGTGTTATAATAACTGGTTTGATTTTAATACATAAAAGGGAGCTCCGTCACTGAAACATAGTATGAGGATCCCAGCTTTTAAAAAGAAAACCGTAGGTTGGTAAGGATGAGGATTCAGCAGGAAGAACTTCATGAGTGTTTACTCCAAATATAAATCTTAATAGGGAAGATATAAAATGTAATATATATATCCAAACTCTAAGAGAATGAAGCATGATGTAAAGAACTGAAAACTGATTACAATACTCATATGTTGAAATGAAGCCTGGGTCCCCATGGGATTAGAATAAATAGTGTCCCCTGCAGATATGCAGCATGAATGAAAAATGAACTGTTAATGTTCACCACCAAGATGTGTTGTTACCACTGCTTAGCCTGGCAGAGTCTGACTGTTATCACCACCTTTGGACAGTCACCAGCCCAGGGTTTCACTTTGCTGTAGGGCTCTGAAGTGATTTATGCCAGCTGAACAACACATTTTAAATAAAATATATAATCCAGGACTTTTGTTATTTCAGTCGGGACAGTGTTCAGGGTCTCTAAAGTGCCATACTGTCAGAAATAGAAGTCTAGTATTGGGTAATTTTATTCCTTTTTGGTGGGGAGGGAGTTTTATTTTTCTTTGGAATATAAATGAAATAGAAAATCTATCAGCAGTCGGTCCAGTTGCATCTTGTTGTCTCAACGTATGAATACGATGCTGGGAACGTAAAAATGAAGGATTTCATGCAGTTTACTTTGCTTTTTTACTCTGTGTTCCAAGCTTGCCCCTGAACTTGCCTTATCAGAGAATCATATTAACCTTATTTTTTAAAAACAAGCTTTTAGATATAATTTACAAACCATATTTAGGGTATACAATTCAATTGGCTTTTATAGTATATTCACAGAAAGTTCAACCATCATCAAAGTTAATTGTAGAACATTTTCATCACCTTGAAAAGAAACCTCACACCATTTAGTTCTTATCCTCTGTACCCATATCCAGAAGGGCTTTGGTGGGATGGTCTGGTTGCACATACCTTCTCTCCAGGGAAGAGGAAAAGTATGACTTTAGTCCTAAAAAGTCCTCTATGCTGGCAAAATATGGAAAACAATCAGGGCCTTTGCTCATGTGATTCTTTCTGCACGAGTTTCCCTCCTGCTCATGACCGAGAGCCCTCATCTGCCCAGAGCAGCCTTCCTGAGACACACCTCCTCTTGGTTTATTTCCTTCAGATTACATATTATATGATTTTTTTTGTTTTAACTTAACTTGAATGAGGTATAATTTATGCACAATAAAATGTGTCCATTTTAAGCAAGCAATTCAATGAGTTTTGACAAATGTATATATCCGGTAACCACCACCCCAATCAAAGCATAGCACATTCCATCACACCCCAAGTTCCCTCGCATTCCTCACAGTCAATCCTCTCCACCTCAGGCCAGGCAACCCTTTCTGTCATGACGACTCATTTTGTCTGTTCTCAGATTTCATACTAATCATAATTTAAATTGTTTGCCTATCTACTTCTTCTCAGTCTCTACTACTAGACTTTTTTAAACCCTGATTTTCTAGCACGGAGTGTCTAGCATAGAGCCAGGCAGTGTCAGAATGAATGAATTCTGAATTGTTCTACTTATCAGCTTTAATTTTAAAAATTGAAGCATCTAAATATTTGACAGCAGCAGTAAGGACTTCAGTGCAAGGTTAACAAACAGGGGCCTCTTCTCCCCACCTTTGCTTTCCACCTCCCCTGCTCTCACAACAATGGCAAAGGTAGCCTCGGATGCGGGACAAAGCTTTAAAAAGAGTCACATTCCTTTGCCTTTGGACAGAATGTGTCACCCTTCTGAACAAATGGGTAAGAGTAGTCTCATTCATTTGTAAAGTTTTGTGACTTTCAACTTCGAGCTTTCAAATTTGTCGGTGAAGACATTTCTAAGATCATCTTGCAAATCCATGCTCTTGATAACTGGATGTGAGATCAACTCCAGCCACGTCTCTACATGTGAAAATGCACTTGAGATTTGTGTCCAACTGGCAGTGTCATCACAGCTCTGATAACTTCTGACAAAACATTTCTCTTACTGTAATACAAACAAACCTTGAATCACAAACCTGTGAACTGGCATCCCTCACACACACACACGGGGAGGAAGGGGTCACACAGGCATCTCTACCTTAGAGATGGAGGACCTGAGGTACAGAGGCCCTTCTGAGGGATGCTTTTCCTAGCTTCCTTCACATGCATTCGTGTCAGGCAGCATGTATATCCACCTTCAGCCAAGTTCTAAATCTCTTTCTCTCTCAAATAGGACAGATGAGAATTAACCTACTCATGTAGATTACAGGGCCCCAGCCCTCATTAACCTTAATATTGAAAGAAATACTGCTTTGCAGTAGAACAGGAAATGCCCTTCCACTCAGCGTAAATAGCAACATTTATATGAACTGAGGAAATAGGCTTTTTAGGAGGTGGTTCATCCCATGTAATTGTTTGTTTCCAGTCAGTGATTATTTCACATATATAGTACCCTTGGATTTGTGGTCCCTGTTATGAAGCACTGTAAAGTTGCATCCCTGAGGTTATTTTTTATAGTACATCAAGGGACTGTCTTTTCTGTATTTTCTTGGGGTCCTTTGAATTAATGACTCAGTCCTAAAATTCTTGCCTTTCTCCCCAGTGGGTACTCAATTACTATTTGTTGAAGGACAGAACATCTGACACGTCATTCTTAAATATTAAAGTCAGACATATCCTAGATCTCCTCTTTTCCAGACATTGGGAAATCCAATCTTGGGAGATCACCCTGCATATTAAGTGAGATCTCAACCCAGGAGAGCGTTCTTGACTCTGATCAAGAAAGAATTCACTAGCAGGTGGAGCAGGTACCAGCAAAAAAGTAGTTTAATAAAACAAACACACTACTCAAGGAAGTGTGAGCCTGAGAGGTGAGCCCAGTGGGTTCAGGTTGGGTGGTCTAATAGCTAGAGTTCAAGCAGGGGGTGGAATAGTCATCAGGATTGAGGGAGTTTCCTCAAATAGGGAGGGGATTTCTGGGAAATAGGGTGACACCCTTTTTTTGTCCTTAGTTGGTCTTCCTCGGAATAGTCATGGTGCCAAGGGATGTGATTTTACCATGTTAATGAGCCTATAACGTATTTTGAGGTGAAATCAGGCTCAGCGTCTCCACACTGGAACCAGTCAGTCTCCGCAGGTCTGTTATTTATATGCTCACACCCGGCATCCCGCAAGAACAGTTTACCCAGAATGTTTAGGATATAAACAGGCATCTAGCTGAATTAAAAAACTGGTCAAAGCCCCCAAGCCCCTTCCTGCTCATGTCTGGCTACTCACCTACTATAACAGACATCAGGCTCTCTGTTCCTGCTTTTGGGGCCCAACCTTTGCCTTAATGGGGTGTAAGTGCTGAGAGTATCTCAGCCACATCCTTAACTCTTCCCTTAGGGAGATGTTGCTTTTATCAATGACACTGAGTTCGGGGACCAGTCATCCTTTGGAGGGATGGGGAAGTGGGGAGAAGGTACAGGATATAAATTCATAACCCAGGAAAGCTAGAGAAATGCCTGAGGACTGCCTTCAATCTCAGAGAAGGCAAAAACAGCAGGCAGGTGGGGAAGAAGAAGCCCAGACCGTGACCCCTACCTGGCAGCCCAGTTTTTAGAAGCAAATAAACCTGTGTAAAAAGAAGTTCGTCACCTGGGCCTCATACACAGAAGTGGTCGCTTGTGAAGTTGGTCACCTGGGCCTCATACACAGAAGCGGTCACTTGTGACGCTCTTTCATTTCACGAAATCCTGATAAGACCCTCTTCTTGCCTGACGAGGGTCAGGCTTTTCCAAGGCGGCTGGACAAATACTCCATGACTGTTCATTCTCTTCCTTTCCTCCCAAAATAGTCACTACTCTTCTCTTGACCTAGTCCAATAAGCAAGTATTCAACTGCCCACCAGAATGGTTTGACACTGTTCAGAACTGTGTTTTTCAAATTGGGGCTCATGAGCCATTAAATGAAGCTTGCTGTCAGTTGAGCAGGTTGCAGTGAGTGTTTTAAAAAAATAACCAAGCAGGGAGGGAAGAGAACAGAAAATATCAGAGTGCATTATATGTAGTGAGGCTAAATAATGTTTGTGGAACTCTGTTTTAGTCTATATGTATATGTACTAGGTTACAACATACATTTTTGGGGGGATCATGGTGAAAAAAAAGTTTTAAAATTACTGGCTTACCATAATCAATTTTCAGATATTCTTTAAAAAAAAACTTTTTATTAGGAAATATGTCAAATATGCATAAGAGTAATGACAATAGTAAAATAGACCATGTTAGGAGCAATTGAGGAATTAGAATAGATAAGGCCACAAGGATGGGTCATGATGACATGAGTGCCTTATAAGAAAAGACACCAGAGAGCTTGCTTTCTCATTCTCCTCCATCAGAGAACACAGTGAGCGGGTAGCCATCTGCAAACCAGGAAGACAGCCCTACTAGGAACTTCATTGGCTCGCACCCTGATCTTGGACTTGCAAAACTGTGAGAACATAGATTTCTGTTGTTCAAGCTGTCTACTCTGTGGTGTTTTGTTATGGTAGCCCAGGCGTTCTAAGACACTGATATCTACTGAATTGTTTTCTCCACTAATTTTTTCCCTGTTAGTCTAGAATTTCTACATTCCATTTCTATGCTTTCTGTGTTTGCTCTCAATACTCAATACAATCTAAAGCAATTTCTATGCCCCTTCTGTTATGGTTGCCTTGTTTTTATCCCCACTCCTCCCATATTAACTATTTACAGTAGATACTTACTTCTATAAACGAGAACACTTTTTTTTCATAGTTCTTCTCTTCATCTTACTCTGGATTTAATTTCTTTCTTGATTAATAGTTCTTAATTCTTTCAGTAAAGTCTATGAGTATAGGAAACCTTTTCATTTTTTGTCTCAAAAAATCTTTTGCTCTCCCTCTTTAATCTAATTGGGTATATAGGCATAGTAAAATAACTGCAAGACAGTGTTTATATCTGAATGGAAAAACTACTGGTAGTTTTGTTAATTGCATATTCTAATTTTTCTAAGCTGAATATTTGTGTAATTTCTCAAAAGTTCAAAAATACACAACATAACACAATAAGGCGTGAAACACTTTGGTCAGTGGCTCATAAAATCAATGGCAAATCTTCATGTATTCTGATCATGTTTCTGCAAGATTTCTTCAGGAAAACCATTGAAAGTGATGCTGTTGCCATGGCACCATACAAGTGGTCCCCTTAGATATGGAAAGGGAAGCGCATATCATTCTAGGCTCAGATTTCAGTTGCTCTGGGCTGCTTTGCACAACTTCGATGCAAATGTGCCTTTAATCCTGCTTTCTACTTGGCACTAGAAATTCTTCTTAGTGATGGAATGCAATGTCTGCTTTCATGCAAGACTTGAAGCTGAGAGTGAAAGAATAATAGCGGCACCCACTGTACCTGGGAAGTGTGGCTACATTCTCTCTCTGCTTTCAAAGCAGACATTTTTTATGCAAATGATGCTCCAGCTGGCCATGTGCTCAGCATCTGTGTGATGGAAATCCCGAGCACAATCCAGGTCCCCTCCAGAGTCACCAGATTTCAAAGGACAAGGGTGAAAATTAGAATTCTAGGGAGGGATCACAGCGACATTGAGCTGACATCATTTTTCCAGCTGCTTGGGAAGAACAGGACTTCAGTTAGTCAGTCTACACTGCTATTTTATTTTTAGCAGATTATGTTTGGATCCTTCTTTTCTCTTGGGTTTAGGTTTAAGATTTTTTTTCTGGATACTATCACACAGCGTCCTGCAGATCGGGCTCCAAATAAGCTTCAGCTCATATCTGCAGTCAGTATATTTAAGGAAAACAAACAAACTACTCCTGACACCAAAACCCACTTAGTGACATGCACCTCCAAATGGCCGTAAGAAATCCGACAGAATGCAGATGTTTTACTTGTATTCAGCATAGATGCATTATCTTCAGGATTCCCTTATTGGAGAATACCAATGAATGCTTCAATGGAAAAATGATATTATGGGACCTCCACATCCCAGATGCAGGAACACATACAATTATTCTTATTCCCTTCAGAAATCTCACTAATAAGGCAGTAGCCTTTAAGAAGTTGTAATTTATAAAGACAAAGAATAGAAAACCGGAAAGCAGACAGACAAGTGATAATAACTAAACAGCTTTAGAAAAAGTGGAACAGCAAGTATTGCATGCAGCACAAACCTGCTTCCCTTCTTGCCTTCATAAAGGTTAAGGAACTGGGAGTGAAGAGTAGGTATGGATGTACCTAAAATAAGGATGATGGTTTAAAAGTGTATTTAAGAACAAATTAAAATGCTCTATCTCCTTTTCCACTCCATACAGCCAAGCAACTGCCTTTCCTCACCCTGGCAGAAAACTGGATATTTAACCTCTGCAGAGGGGTGTCTGGACTGGAGGGACATTGGCCATAGCTGACGACAGGGAGACAATATTGCCAGAAGAGTGAAGTGACTTTTGTACACTGACTATTAAAACTATAAGCCCACTACTCTTCTCTGGCTCCCAGAATGTTGGAAGCCAAGGATGTACTCTCTGGGCAGCACACCAGTGGTGCACTTCTCTAATCAGTCCCAGTTGAAGAAGTCAGAAGGTTCTGGAAGAAGTTTCTCCAAGAAAATGTAATGATGGACATGGTGTATTCGCATATTTTGAGAGGTAACTGAGATAGAGAAGTAATGGGGGTTGAAGCAATGATAAGACCTTAGAAAATCAAGCAAACAAACAAAAATGTTCTTACCAGGGAGGATAAAGTTTTATACAAAGAAGGAGAAATTACGGAATTCTACAAGACTAAGTTGGGAGGAGTGTTTATATAGTACAATATAAATAGCATTTACGTGTGATAATATAAACTCTGACTACTCAACAAAATTATAATATGGTTATTTTAGGAAGATGGAAGAACAAGAAAGGCGAAATAAGTGGTGGGACAAAGTGGTAGTGATGGAGAAAATAATGAATCCTCTTCTTCCTTTAGGGGAACTTAGGTCATACCTAACACTTGATCCACCTTTGTGTGGACACATGCCTGTAGATGTGCACCGTTCCTGCTTCACAAATACATGTACACATTGATCACATGGTCATGCAGGTGGACCAAACAGCTATTGGCTTCAATACTTCAAGATTTGTGTTGTGGTTCTTGGCATAGCCATTTCCTAGATGTGTGATTTGGGCAGGCCATTTAATCTTGCTAAGCCTCAGGTTGATATCCAGTAAAACGGGATGTTTTATTGAATGAGCAATTCCCATGGGTCCTATGGGTACAGAGATGAGAAATACAATCCTTGATTTCAAAGCCAGGAAGACGGACAAGGAAGCTCGTGGGATTTGTCCAGAGTGCTGGAGGAACACAAAGGAGGAACAAAGACTAATATCTACTGAGCACTTATTATGTGCCAAGTAATATGTCAGGCAATGCTCCCAGCAACCCAGTGACACTACTGGTATTTTACAGTGGAGGAAACTTCCTGGAAGCAGAGCTGGACTGAGTTTTGAACAAGTAGGGATTAAGAGAATGCTGCAGGAGAGGCTTTCCAGGCAGAGGGCACATCACACACCCTACCCTGAGACATGAGTGCCATGGTGAATTTGGGAACTGGAACCAGTTCAGGCTGGCTGGAGTTTAGGATTTAAGGAGAAGCTGTAAAAGATGAAACTAAAAAGATAAGCAAGAGTTAGTTATAATGTAAGGCCTCACATACCATGCTAAAGAGTTTGGACTTTTAAATATTATATTAATGGGGAACCACAGGTGGGAGAGCAAGGATCAGACTTGTAGGAATATCACTCTCGTGGCAGTATGAAGGGTGAGTCAGAGGGGCTAAGACTAGAGGCATGGAGCACAATGAGAAAGCTAATGGATTATTCAGGGAAGAAATCGGAAGTGGCCCGAACTAGGGTAGTGACAGGGAGATGAAGAACAGCAATAGATTTGAGAGCTGTCCAGAGGTGCTTAGTTTCCAGGGATGCGCACTCTATTCTGGCTAAGATTTCTGTCCAAATTCCCCTCTCAGGAGCTGGTCTGGAACCTGTGTGAGTGTGGAGGACCTCTCTGCAGACACGTTCTGTCCACTACATGCCATAATGCCACAGCGTGCCACAGGTCCCCTCAGAGTTAGAGCAGGGAGGGAGGTTTGGAGCCAATAAGTCAGAGCCAACCAGTGGGAAAGGTGAGCGATACATATTGTCTGCAGAAAAAATCACAGGTGAAAATGTGGAAATGTGGGGAGGATGTGCACAACGGGTATGACACGAGGATTGAAGATCAGTGTGGCTGGAGTGTAGGGAGTGTGTATGAAAAGGACAGGCTATCCAACTAGAGGGGTAGGTTAGGGCCTGATTCTAAGACTCTCCTTACGGGCTTGCTAAAGACTCTGACCTAGCCCAAAGGCTGCAGAACCACTGAGGAACCGTAAGTAGGTTGGCCGGATTTCATTACAGAAAGACCATTCCATTGGCATTGTGAAGGATGGGTTAGAAGATAAATAAGGAGGCTCTTTTGAGAGCCTGAATCAAAAAAGTTACAAAAGAAAGAGAAATGGAAAATGCTTTTAAAGCTATTTAGGGGATAAACATGTCATAATGATTTGATGTATGGGTGATAAGTAGGAATAGACTTCTATATTTCCAGCTTGAGCAAGTAGATTATATTTTGTGCAGTGAGACAGACATAAAAATAAATCAAATAGGGATGGGTGATGTATTGGTCAGGGTTCCAGCAGGAACACACAACTCACTCAGCTGGGGTTTTTGAAGGAAATTTTTACAGATCTGTGAGCGGGTTTGAGGGAACCAACAGGGGATATTGAGACCACCCTTTGCCCCTTCCATGCCTCAGTCTTCTGCCAGAGCCTCCTAATGGCCAAACCCAGATGCAAACCCAAAGTTTCAGTCTGTAGAGGTCAGCTTCATAGGGCACAGAGCAGGCTGAGAATGGCAGAGGACGAATCTGGGAGGCAAACTGAATAGGAGAGGACCTGGGAGGAAATAATGAAGTCCTACGATCAGTCTTTTGACTTCCAGGATTCTGTGAGGCATCCATGCGGAGATACCCAGCAGGTTGTGTGCTGTAGAGTTCTGGGGCTCGACAGAGAGTTCTGGGCTGCAGATGGGTCACTGGGAGTCATGTTCTAGTTGGATGATGACAAATCCTTTCTACGCAAGGGTTGTGAGGGGGACTAGGTATGGTATCAGTACCTCTAAAAGTGCTCTGGATTAATATGCATTTGGTGATCCTGAGAGATTTCAGTAGTTCTTGCAGTTTTTGCATTTAATTGATAGTAGCTTGGAAATTTCTTCAGAATTTGACAAGATACATGAAATCATATGGAAGAGCAGGAAAATCAAGCTACCTTCTATCTCCTCAACATTGACTAAACCTATTAAATCTCTGTGTCATATCCAACACATACATGCATATATTTCTTTCCTTAGATAATTAATTTTTCTTGTACATGTCTTTTGAAGTAATAAAGACTGTACTAAGTGATAACTATAAAAAATAAAATATAATAAGTCTTTAAAATATAGTCTCAAGGTCTTCCAAATAAAATAATTCACATACTTTAATATAAATAACAGGAATAAATACTTTTTCCCAGAGGGGCGGGTAATGCTCTGAAAGTGTTAAGATACAAAATGTAAAGCAAGCAAAAGGTGGCAGTATTGTTGATGACACCATTGTAATAACACTCCCAGGAAACACACTTGGAGTGAAAGGTGACCTATCCGGTGTGACCTATCCTTTAATCAAAAAAGGATTCCCACCCCATCCTATGAACACACACACCCACTTGGCCTACTTCCAAGTGACTCCTCATGTACACCCCTTGGAAGGTCACACACGTGTGCATCACAGCCTGCTGCCAGGGCGTGGAATATTTCTGGAACTCACGCCCTACTTGTGGTCCTTTGCTCTGCGGCTGGCAGATATGTTTATGGATATGCTCAGTGATGGCAAACCCATTCTTTGAAGAGGAATTTGATTCTGTAAATCTCCAGGAGTTGTTGGATATGAATGGACAACACAGGGAAACCTTCCAACTTGTTTGCTAGGAAAGCAGAAGGAACCTGAATCTCAGCTCATGGTGCAGGTGCAAATAATTTTTTTCTGTCTTCTAAATTCAGACTCATTTAAAAAATGTATTTTCAGAAGCCACTAATGAAAATAAATTGGGAAATCAGGATGGCTTATACAACTCACAGTGGAAAAATGAGGTGTGACTTTTCAGTAATGAGGATTTTCTGACATGCTAATGAAGTGTTCTGAAGACAATTCTAAAAAAGGAGACTCAGAAATCTTTTGAGTTATGACACCACATTTGCAGTAAACTTAGACTTTTCCAGGAAAACAGCTTTCATCTGTGTTCTGCAACCCAGAATCTGTTTATCAACACTAGTGTTGGTCCCCTTAATCCTACTGGATGGTTGCGCCATCTTTAGACAATGTTATTCAAAATGGTCAAAATCTCAGGAAATCCTCAAATATTAATGTCTTGACATGCTCTCCTGCAAAGAGCCCCACCCTCTACCTGGACTTTGCTCTGGCCTCTACTAAACTGTACAACTCAGGGTTTCTAAGGTGCCCAAGAGCCCTGGCCTCCCTAACTGGGAAGCCCACTCTTATTACTTCTTTGCTATTACATAGTGCTAGGTGCCTGGCTTCCACAATCGGTTAACTATGCTCAGAGACAAACTTGTTTGAAAGAGGCCTTACAATGAGTCATGCCCATAAGATTCGACTAATCATGGTGGCATTTATGTTGACCATTACAATCAGGACCTATTTATTTCCTACATAATTAAAGAGGATT
Organism: Smutsia gigantea; assembly: GCA_032199065.1. Taxonomy (NCBI): domain Eukaryota; kingdom Metazoa; phylum Chordata; class Mammalia; order Pholidota; family Manidae; genus Smutsia; species Smutsia gigantea. The sequence continues at coordinate 144,438 of JAVSCE010002029.1, forward strand.
GTGAGTTTGGGATGGTTCCTGATAAGTCATCTAGCTCGTTTCCCTGAGAGCAGAGAGGGTGAAATGTTAGAGCTGTTTCCTTGCTGTAGCCACATAGTCCCCAGGGAAAGAAGGCAAGCGCGAATGGGGGTTCTTGAGTATAACCCACCAGCTAGTTCCCTGTCTCCACTCTTGCCCACCCCTCCAATCTATTCTCTCCATAATACAAATGGTTTGAGCTTTAAACAAACTTAATCATGTCATTCCCCTCTTACAAGCCTTCAAAAGCTGCATATTACTGCTAGGAAAAAATGCCAAAGTCTTTACCTTAGATGGCAAGGCTCTGCTCCATCAGACCCCTGCCTGCCTTTCCAGCCTTTCTCAAACCTCTCCCCCAGCTCTGTGAACCAGCCACGGAGACCCTGAAGCTCTCTGAAGGTGCTATCCTCTTCTACTCCAGGGCCTTTCACTGTTGTTCCCCCAGGCCAGAATGCTCCTTTCCATTCCTTTCACCTGGTTTACTATGACTTTTCCTTTAGATCTCAGCTAAAGAATGCCTTTCACCCCCACCCCTCCCACAAAGCAGGTTAGCTCTTCCCTGCCACTTACATGCTCAGAGCTGCATATCTCAGAGCTATTCATTGTTAGCACTTTTAACAGTTTCAAAATTACACATTCATATTTGAGACTATTTGATTAATTTACATATGTCTCTCCTACTCAATTTTAAACTCTATGAGGTCAGAGACCATGTTGTTTTGCTCATTCGGTATCCTGGCACAGAGTAAGCAATGAATAAATCTTCACTGAACAAACGAATAAATGACGGAACCAAGAATCTGTATGTAATAAGATCAAATGTTAATAGGCTGGTGGGATTTGGTCATAGCAATGCATATATACACACAGTAGACATACATGCACCTGCACTGATTTTTTTTAACATATACTCTAGGAAGGTGAAGGGGTAGGTAAGAACCCTGCTCTTCATCCATCCTTCATTCATTTTTGTTCATTCAGATGTCTCAGGATGGAAAAACGACCTTTTTCCTTAAACAATGGCACTATATTTTCCTTTAGAGAACTGTCTTGGTTCCAACAATACAAAAAACTGTGTAAGTATTTAGGTTAAGAAGTGGATCCTCCTCCCCTGTGCCCTTCCCTACTCCAACAAGCAATGACAGAGAAATAGAGTCTGTGCATGTGGTTTTCTGATCATTGGACCTGTTGTAGAGATGAAGCCTAGAGAAATAGAGAAAAAAGTGACTGTGACTAATTCAACCTTTTGGTGCTTTTAGATAAGCCCTCTTGTATACCAACTGTCACAACTTGGTTATTAACCTGAACTGTATGATAGACATTTTAAATGTAGACACTAACAAGTATCTGGCATGGGAAAGTCTATAGTTTTGACTGAAATATCTGTATCACCAGTACCACGCAGCAAAATGGAAATTTTATTGTAAGCAATAATATATTTGATTTATACTCTTACCTTAATGGAAGACTATCCCACCCCTGCATGAAATAGAAAGAATAACTTAATTACACTGATATCATGATGGAAACAGTGATGTTGGAGAAGAGAATACACGGACTGTTCTTGTGCTCTCAATAAAAGATTTAATCGGATGCAATCATTTCATTAATACACACATGGCCCTATAATGCAAATACAGAGGACCAGATGGCCAGGAGTGGACTGAGATAAAATGAGATGCGTGTTTGCAGTTTAGCAACTAACTACTTAGCCTGTATGGATTAGACTAAGTACTTACAGAACCACAGGAACGCATTTTCAGAATGAAATTCTGGCTTTGTGTCCAGAAACACCATTCCCAGCACAAGATTAAAGCCCATTTTACTGGACTCCTGCAGGGCTGTTGGTGGTGGGCATTACTGCACAAGTGCACAAACTTGACTGCATACTGGAATCACCTTAGAGAATTAAAAAAAACACCTCATTGGCTCCTCTCCAGAAATGCTTATTTAATTTGTCTGGGATACAACCTAGGCAGTGGGATATTTTAGAGCTCCTCAGCTGGTTCTAAGGTGCAGTAAAGCTTAAGAACCATTGCATCGAAGTAATTCTCGTATTTCTGCAAGTAGGACCACTTTATAGATCAATAAAAGAAGCAAGTACTTGTGTGGTGTGACTTGGAGGGGCTCAGAACATCCCTTGCCCCAAAATAGCTATTCTCTTCTTCTGCACAGTATTTGGAAAGCTACCCAGAAAAATTCATTTCTTTGAATGAAGGCTTTGTAAGTTAAATGAGGATAATTCCTTTGAGAAGGATAATACATTAAGTGGTTATCAGTTATTAACACCCTGGTGTGCTTGTTTATCGGATTACTTTATGATGGTGGAGTAAGGGGTGGGGAGCGGGTGAAGCACAGTGGTGGAGGCTCAAAGGTCATTTGGATGTGGATACAAAGTGAGTTCCAGGGATGGGAGACATGACCAAAGGCAGCTGTTAGTCAAATGGAATGATGAGTTAATATCGAAAAGAGGAATTTGGTGTGGCATTCTAAAGGTCAGGTAAGACAATCGAATGGGCAAGTTGGAGCCCACACTCCTGACAACCCTTGGCTGACTATCAAAACACTGCAGAAAGGGAGCTGAACATAGAGTGAGTAAGGAATGAGTGGTAGTCCATTTCAGTCTCACCCCAGCTCCAGAAACAAGAAGGTTCTCCACACCAGACTTGGACATTGGTACATTGGTCCAAAAATGATCAAAAGGCTATAAGTTGACAAGAACTGGAAAATCGCAAAAGCCTCTGGGCCACGTCTGAGTCCCCAGAGTCCTGGCAAAAACAAGAATTGGCTGAGTTTCAGGAGGCCAAGATACCAGGCAATCAGGAGAATACATGTATGATTATGAGAGCAAGGAAGAACCTTAAAAAGAAGCTTCAGATCTTTGAGAAGTTTCCTCTGGGGATAAATATCAATTCCACATAATTCTCCTGGCTCTAGATATGAAGCAGCTGGATGAATCCAACTTTTAGCAGCACACTCTGATGTGGAAAAAGTACAGGAAGGGTGCATGTGGGACCTAACATGTATTCTCCCAACTTAACTCTTCTGCCAAGGGCAGGTCCTACCCACGTTCATTTCCCCTGCAATTTCCTCCTGTCCTTTATACACAGTGGAAATGCACTCAGCTGGGAGCCCAGCTATATCCTGTGCGGCTGCGACTCTAGATGGACAGCGACAATGGGAGTGTGAAGAGGCTGGCGCCCAGACCCCAGGCAGGCTCTTCTGCACTGTAGCTGAATGACTCTTGAATGGTGTTGACTTAAAAGAAACCTCTTCCTGCAGGTTTAATGAAGCCCCCTGGAAAGCCCCTGATGTGAATGGGAATCACGACTTGACATAAACGTGAAAGATTATGTGTCAGTAGGGCTGATATGATTCGTGATACGGTGTTAATTTATTTGCTGTGATTTCACACATGTGCTTTGGCCACAGTGTCATATTATGTTAGTCCCGGAGATATTACTACACAGAGATATATTCTCTATATACAAGGTGGGTGGGGAATGGGAAATTTGCACATGTGCTTTTTTTAAAGGTATACATACCCTTTTATTCAAAGGACTAGTGATTAGAAGATATATCCCCCATTATATGGATACATAGTCTCTTAGAGCTAAGAGACTTGGCTTGGAATTTTTGTCCATGAGATTGCAGAATAGTTATGAAGGTAACAGGCTCTCAGGAGTCCTAGGGCACCCAGGAAGCCACCATATTTAGGGCTACTTATGATTGGTGGGTTGGAAAGTTTTAGTCCCGTAGGAAATATTACTCTGTAAATTTTGTCTGGTTAACAAAAATAAAAGTGTTTCCCTAAACCTGTGAGCTGGCATTTAAACATAAGGTTTATCTTGGGATACACAAGAGAAAAATCACTTTGCAGCAAAAAGTAGATTTCATTTGCCACTTCTGTTCTTTTACAGGTTGGGTTTGCCCCCTCAGAAGACAATTTAACTGATGGTTTCATTAGGAAACAGATGTACATAGGCTACTGGGGGAGCTAAAGCTCAGTTAATCCTAGCCGTTTGTGAATGAGATGTGGAAGACTTTAACACAGAGACCAATCCCAAACTGAATGCTGTCCCTCTTGAGCCACAAAAACCCTAGGAGGCTACAGATGCTGGCGTTTTCTGGAACCTCTGTGTCCAGAGTTGTGATAAGGTCTGCTAGGCTGCCTCTCCGATGCTGCGCGCTCAGTAGAAACCTCTGGGTTATTTTTGTGGGTGTTGAGACCACAGTGAGTGAGAGCAACACAGAGTGAGAGTACAGGGCTGCTAGTAGGAAAGAAGGCTTTCTAATGAGGGGTTCAGGCTACCCCAAGTGTGTAGGGACTTTCACCAGACAAAAGTGAATCTCCTCTCGGTTTGAATGTAACTTACAGTCTTGGGGGAGCCAGGACCCATAACTGTCAAGGAACTGCAGCTTTCCCAGGTTGGGCAGGATAGAAAGCCAGAGTAGCTACCCTTACTTCTTCAACAAACTTAAGTTTCCACAATGCTACAGACACTATGAAAAGCACATCACACAGGAGTCATGCCCTCTGCTCTCCAAGAATTTATGGTCCAGTAGAGGAGGTTGATAGATTTATTTTTACACCTTGTACAAATTTCCTAGGGGGTTTCATTTACCAAATTTACCGAATGTTTGAAGCTGCAAAGCTAACATTTTCACCTGGGAATCTGTGGTTGAGAAGAGAATGAAGCCCCAAGCACATATAAGGATAAGAGCAAATTCAGATATGCCCATGTAGTAGATTGGATCGTTGTTGGTAACTCTGTTCTCTCCCTCTATTAGAATATTCAACAATGCCCTTTGCTGTGAGCCATTATAGTTTCCCCCTCTAGATGTGGATAATATTTTCCTGCTCTATTAATGGAGGTATTATTACTCTTTAGTAAGACATGGCTTTGCAAAGCTAACAGTCCAGGTATTATTTCCCTTTAGACGCTTGCAGTTGGTCATGTCCCCATAATCCAAACCACCACAATTATCTTTTCCTTCCTCAAAGGTCACATTTACCATCCTTTTAAATTATTTGGTCCTCTTCTCTAGGCTTCTTAAATATCACTTTCTTCATAGTTCTTTCCTTAGCTACTTGTATGACTTTAGGCAAGCCACCTGATTTGGGAGTCAACTTCAACGCCTATGAAATGAGAGTATGGGATTTCCTGATTTCTAAGGTTCATTCCTGCCCTAATAATCACAGACACCAAAGTTCTCAATTCTTATTGTTATCAGAGATGATGGCAAGAAGTTAATAAAAATGCAGGTACTTAAACCTGGCCTCCATTGATTTTAACTTAGCAGGTTAGGGTGGGACCTCAGCTTCCGTATTTTTAATAAGCTTCCCCAGATGGTCTAATGTAAAACACAATTTATTCTATGAGTTCCATTGTTTTCCATCCCAAACCATTGCTTGAATAGAGTAAAATGAGTTTTAAATAAGGGCTAAAGGAAAGAACTTCCCAGTCAATTTAAATGGGGATCAACTGGAGGGTTTGAGACAGTATAAACCTAACTGGTTGAGACAATACTCTGAGGAAACTCGGAGATGCCAAGCTCTACACAGAAACTTTCATATTTAATGTAGCACTATCAGGGCAAATTACTAATTAAAAGTGGCATTGATAAGGCTCAAAAAAGGAAATACAACATAAGTATAAAACAATTATGAATGATTTTTAAAAATAAAGTTATTTGTTTTCAAGGTGTGGTGGCGATAAGGTTTTTATCAAAAAAAGGTTACTGAATCCAATAGATGAGACTTTTAAAAATAGGTTCTGTGTATAAGTGTTTTTGTTTGTTTATACACGTGTTGTATATACATGTATTCGTTTGTTGAATCTGTTGAATTAAATATATTTCAAAATGATAAATTAATTATTGACAATGCAGTCATAGCCTGATCCTTGGAAACTACATTGTTAAGAACATTTACAACGTGTTTCCTGCAACCTATGGCCTTAGGATCATCATCTTTAAGCATTTGGAAAAGCCACATATATAGAACATAAAGATTTTGAATTGTATAGCTTATTTGGGGACATTTAAATATGTTAAACAGATTTCCTGTGAGCCTTTCTCATTCACTCCTTGCCTGAGATCCTTTACTCTAAAAGTTTCTGCCAGAGACGGAGGGACACCCAGAGACCCAGGGCCTAAGGGAGCAGGAGAGACATCTGGGAAAACACACCAAGTCTGAGTTGGGGGATCACCATTCCATCTGGAAGCCAATTGGATAACAAGATACCCATCCATCATCCTCATCTTTGAACCTCCTCCCTGCCCTGCAGGAAATGAGGAACACCTGCTTTAGCCTAATGTTTCATTTATACCTATAGTTTTCTTCATTTTTAGTGAACCCTTTTACTTTGCTGTGAGAGGCTGCTTCCTTGGGTTAAAGGTTTCAGGCCTAGGAGATATGATCACTGATCCCTCCCACACTGAAGCTTGGCTTGTGCCTTTAAAGGTTATTTTATCAGAAGTGCCTTGTGAGTGGGCTCAAACCCATGCCCTTCTTCCCATTCCTGGGCCACCAGTTACCCAGCCACCTTGGTTGCTCTAGCACTGAAGGCTCGTCATGGTGTGGCTTATGGAATACACAGGTGTGCTACCGTCCCTGTGGGTAGTTAAGGCTGCATTATATACCTCGGGTGAGTTAGCAAGCCTTTCACAGCTGCATTTTTAAAAGGATGACAACTGCTTCCCCATTGTGCTTTTGGTGCATTTACATGAAACACTCCCAAACGACTGTGTCTTCTAATAGTGATCCCTGAGCTAATTAGCAGCCTGGTGCGATTGTTTCAATTTTCTAGTGACCAGTAAGCAGTTGCTCTAGACAGAACGGAAGGCGAAAGGTAAAATTAAGAACAGAAACCAGGATCTACTGGTTGAGGGGAGAAAGTCGAAGCCGGATAAGGAAAGGGGAGTCGGGGTGAGGTTGGCTTGTACTGGTGGGGTGAGGACGCGAGACCTTTAATCATGGTCACACACCTGCTCTCGCTGGGCACCTCTTGGGGACAGACGCGCCCAGGCGCCCTTCCTCAGACGCAGCTTCACTCACGCAGTTAGGCGTCAGCCTAAGTGGACTCTCACCAAGCCTTCCTCACGCCGGCACCGGATCCACGGAGGTACCGACCCGCAGCCGCTCTCGCTCTCAGCCACGCAGCCCTCTCCCAGGGAGATTCTCAAGTGTCCACCCGTGGCCCCCCGCTGCTCCTCGCCAACGGCATCTTGAGTCCGAGGGGGACTCTCCCCGCGCCTCTGCTCCCGGCTCCCCTCCTCCCGCCGGCGGCCGGCGGCCAGGTGAGGTCACCTGCGCGCCTGGGGACGCCCCGAGAGGCGCTCCGACCCTTCCTCTCGGAGCCGCCCCGCCCCGCCGGGGGCCCAGGACTCTCCCCCCGCCCCCGCCCGCCCCCTGCGCGCGTCCCCTGCCCCTCGGGCCCCGCTCGGCTCCGCTCCGCCGACCTGGCGTGACGCAGGCGGAGGCTACTTAAGGGCGGATTAGAGGCGGCGGCCGCGGATTCCCGAGCCCGGCAGGCAGCACGCAGCGCGGGAGCGCCCGGCGCGGGGCCGCTGTCCGCACCCTCCCGGGCCCCAGCCCGGGGCGAGCGGCGCCCAGAGACCCTCCGGCCCGCCCCCGCCGGCGTCCGCGCGGAGCCCCGAGCCCCGGACGGCGCGGGAGGTTCGTGCCCGCTCCCCCCGTCAGTCGGGCGCGCTTGGATTCCTTCCCTCGCTTCCCTCTTCTAAGTACGATAAGAGGGAGAGGGGACTCGTGGGGTTTTTTCAATTGTTTGCTTCTCTAACCGGGGGCAATTGCTTCCAGTCGGGAGGCGCGGCCCGGGGAGGGGCCGGGAGCGGGAGCCTGCCCCGTGCTGCCCAGTCTTTGTCTGCCGCCTCCGGATGCACAGCGATGGGGGAATGGACCATCCTGGAGAGGCTGCTGGAAGCCGCGGTGCAGCAGCATTCCACCATGATCGGGAGGTAAGGGCGCCGCGCCGGCCGGCCGCGGGCCCCGTCGAGCGGCCCCGGAGTCCCCTCTCCCGCCCATGCCGAGCCTCAGCGGCCCCCAGCCCACCCTCTGCCCCCTCGCCACCGTCCTCGCCGCGCGTCTGTGCTTCCAGCACCGAGGGATCACTCGATGCCGGCGACGCCCTCCTCCCCCAGCTGCCCCCGTCAGCTCTCCGTCCCCGCCCCGTGAAGCGCCGCCGGGGGCTCACTATTCTCCCATAAGAAAAGGACTTGTTGGCCCAGTCGCGGTTCCCCCACTCCCCTGTGTCGGAGCCAATCTCCATCCGGTTCCCTAAATAGAATCTGCCAGGAAGGCAACATTGTATTTGGACAGAGAAGGGCAAATGGGCAGCCGGATTCGCTCTTCCTGGCAGATGTATCTTTTCCCAACAGATACTTACGAAGCTAAATTGCTTTGGCGGTTAAGATATACACAGTGTCCAGTAACCCACTCACCCAGCTGATACTTCTGTGTCTTCATATATATACGTGTATACACACACCTATAGATACAATATTCATGTATATATGGATATATATATCATAGCTATCTGTTTATATGAAGCATTAAGTTCAATATCCACACGAAATAAACTAAATATCTACTTGGAATGGTGTAGTTATATACACCCTCTGTGTAGACTTCGAAACAGGTACTCTGTTCAGATATTCCATGCTCGTTTGCCACATTCAGAGTGAAGGTGTGTTTTGTGTCGTGTGTGAAGGTGTACCTTCCATATATACAGATGAAATCCATTGTAAATGTCCAGCATCTGGATATATATATACATCTGAGATTCCTGTAATATAAAATGTTCCCAGTATACCTAGCAGAAAGGTAAGAGACAAAAAGGTTTCCTAGATGCCCAGCTCAGTACCAGGCAGGCGTGGACAGCTCCCCAACCAAAGGACACCAGAGCTGGGCAGCAGGGCCAGGGGTTTCCTAAGTCAGTGACTCAGCCCGTGAGAATCTCTCTCCCTCGCTCTTCCCCTGCTCAGGATCCTGTTGACTGTGGTGGTGATCTTCCGGATCCTCATTGTGGCCATTGTGGGGGAGACCGTGTATGATGATGAGCAGACCATGTTCGTGTGCAACACCCTGCAGCCCGGCTGTAACCAGGCCTGCTATGACCGCGCCTTCCCCATCTCCCACATCCGTTACTGGGTCTTCCAGATCATAATGGTGTGTACTCCCAGTCTCTGCTTCATCACCTACTCTGTGCACCAGTCTGCCAAGCAGCGAGAACGCCGCTACTCTACTGTCTTCCTTGCCCTGGACAGAGATGCTCCTGAGTCCATGGGCGTTCCTGGAGGAGCTGGGGGTGGGGGCAGTGGTGGTGGCAAACGAGAAGATAAGAAGCTGCAAAATGCCATTGTCAATGGGGTGCTGCAGAACACAGAGAACACCAGCAAGGAGACAGAGCCAGACTGTTTAGAGGTCAAGGAGCTGACCCCACACCCATCCGGGCTGCGTACTGCAGCACGATCCAAGCTCCGAAGGCAAGAAGGTATCTCCCGCTTCTATATTATCCAAGTGGTGTTCCGAAATGCCTTGGAGATTGGGTTTCTGGTGGGCCAATACTTTCTCTATGGCTTCAGTGTCCCGGGGCTGTATGAGTGTGACCGCTACCCCTGCATCAAGGAGGTGGAGTGTTATGTGTCCCGGCCTACTGAGAAGACTGTCTTTTTAGTGTTCATGTTTGCTGTGAGTGGCATCTGCGTTGTGCTCAACCTGGCTGAACTCAACCACCTGGGATGGCGTAAGATCAAGCTGGCTGTGCGAGGGGCGCAAGCCAAGAGGAAGTCAGTCTATGAGATCCGCAACAAGGACCTGCCCAGGGTCAGTGTTCCCAATTTTGGCAGGACTCAGTCCAGTGACTCCGCCTATGTGTGAAGGGTCAGGTTTTGGAAAGGCCTGGGGGGTGACAGGTAGCCCCGGGCCAGTGACTGCTTGGAGAGTGGCTCTGTGGGCCCCCATTTTTGTGACTCTCACCGTTGAGGTGTAGGGTAAGGCTGCATCAGTGGGAGAGGAGAGAAAGTAGAACCATGACCACATGACACACCATGGGTTCTGCAAGGACAGTGGTGCAGAGTGATGAGATGGGTGAGTAGGACTTTTGGGGGCCCTTTTCTTTTATGGCCCAATGTGATCCCAGTAACAGTGGATTTGCACAGCTACCAAGTAGGACTTAGCTTGTTGAGCTCTGTATCCTGGTGAATGGTATGAGTCAAATACTTCACTGGTACAAAACCTGTGACCCATTTCAACACATCCCTTCATCCTGGGCTGCAGGACAAACATCCTTGAGGCATCCTTCATGTACTTCCCCCATCAGCATGCCCCTCTCCTTCAACCCAGGATAGCATGCCAGCTTTTTTCTGAATCTGGCCTTACAATAGACCTAATGCGGTTTATCTGCAAGCTAGAGGGAATTACATGGGGTGCTTTTTGGGGAATGGCCATGACAGCGGTTTGCATTAAAGCCCCATCTGACTAGCCCTTAGTCATTATGAAAACCTTAGGAATGTCTTGATATTTCCAGTTTTTTAACTCAAACTGCACTGGTGCTGTTTATTAGGGGCAGGGGATGGGTGGGAGGGAGGGAATTGCAATATGCAACTATAGCACTTCTGAGATGGTCGTGCACTGTTAGGCATGTGGTTATGAGCTTTGGGGTATTTCTGCCTTCCAGCTTGTGGACTTTGGATAGCATTAATTTTTGTTGTTGTTGTTAATATTAAGGGTATTTACCCTAGACACAGAATTTCAAACTGGTATATTTCATTCATTTTATTATATAGTTACGTTGTGCAACACAGCTGCACTTCATTTTGCCATGGTTTGGATTTACCTGTGTGCTCACACCAGAGACCTTAATCAGCCCACATTAATCCTGGTTTATTATTTTATCAGTTATTTTTTGAACAAACACAAAATCACTGGCTTAAGAAATCTGGACCTAAACACTATTGGCTAACATGTGTTAATGGATGCTTATTTGAGGCATATACCAAAGGTTCAAAAACCTATTGCTTTGGACTGTGAATGTGTTTCCTTCTCTACTCTCTGCTCTTATTTATTTAAGTGCCATATTGTACCTTTCATATCCACTGTGTATTTAGTTAGAGTATTGGCCAAGAGTAATATTTGGATAATGTGCTTTTATGAAACCCTCTGTTTCCTTTGCATTATCATTATGATTTTTGATTTAGATATGGACATGGTGTAACACACAACTGAGGATTTGTTTAAAATAAAGCTCTTGCCTTTTTTTGTAAAATGGGAAGAGTCTGCATTTTTTCTTTTTGATGGGGTTCTATTTATTTAAATATATAGGCAAAAATCCTCTGTAACTATTCAAAAAAGCAGAATACTGGGAGCAGGAAGTGAGGGACAGATAAATAGTATTTGAAAGATGACTGATAAAGTCCAATCAGCCACTAACAGATGACAAGAGGCTGGTACTTTTTATGCACATTTAAAGGAGTGTGAGGAGGTATTCAACTAGTAGTAACTACTAACTTGTTTCCATTTTAGCCCAAGATTTTTCTGCTTGTCTAAGAATATTTATTGTAGTAAAATGTCAACACTATTAGCCCATTCCAAGAGTGGAAGTTTTTTTCCCTTTCCACCATACTTTCCTTCCAAGAATCATCACATTTGGCAGATGTGCCATGTTCCCCATCATCTCTTTTAAGGCCTGATGTTTAAAATGAGGCTAACCCAATAGTCAGAATCCTCTGGACCACTACTGTCCCATACAACTTTGTGTAATGATGGAAATTTCTCCTATCTTTGCTGCTCAATATGGCAATGACCGGCCACATGTGGCTACTGAGCTCTCAAAATGTGGCTAGTACAACGGAAGTACTGAATTTCTAATTGTATTTCATTTTAATTAATTTAAATAGCCATATATGATTAGTTGCTACTGTATTATACAGCAGAATTCTAGACTTTTAATCCATCATTTCTTATTGGGTGCTTCCAAAGGAAACTGATCCTTTGCATATATGTTGTAAGATACAGGATTACTTTTTAGCCACACATTTTACTATCATTTTTGGTGTTTTCTGTCCACATGTGGTCCCATTAGTTCAGTAGGCTAATGTTCTTACTTGGCTCTTTAATGCTATTTACTTTCGAAGTCCAATGAATGCTTGGTCTAAACACTGTGCAGCAAGGTGGAATTCCCTGGATGGTTGTTTTTCACACACTATGTTGAACCCTTTATGGCAGCGCAGATGACAATTTTAGAATGAAAATATGTTTATTTTTTATTTCAATCTATAGGTTTCCATCTTCAGTATAAATAAGCAGTTGAAAATGATTATCCTTGAGTACAGAAACAAATCCTCCTCTTTTTTGTGTTTGGTGAGCTAAAAATGTTTTAAGACACCTCCCAGATATGGAAGAAGAGTGTTTGAGAGCTCTTAGCATATGCTTGGGTGTGAAAGAAGTAGGAATCTGTGTGGAAAACAAGGGCTGTTGTATTTATGCCATGATGTAAGATTTGAAGAACGATAGTGTTTCCTGGTAGAAATGCATCCCCTAACAGTGGGGCTGATCTATTTCAGTTCTCTCATGTTTCCAAACACCCGCAAATGGCAAGATTATTAATTCACTTGTCAGTACTGAAGAAGAGAACTCACTTTCCTCTGGAGATACAGAGTCATCCCTCAGAATGACTGACATGTGCCAGTCTGAGTCTTTCGCTTTCTATTGAATGAAGGAAATATATTGATGGTTCACATAGCTATGTGATGGGTGTGACCTTAATCTCTACTTTGTGAGCAGAGATTTCTTAAATTTAAGAGTCTTTTCGTGAACTGCAGACCCTTTTGGCTTGAGTGTGCATGTGTGCAAGTGTGTGTGCGTGTGTGCATGTTGGTGGGAGCAGTGAGCAGCAGTGGATGAACTGGATTTAAAAGTTTGGAGTCTAGCCTGGAGAGAATAGAATTACTTAGCCAAGGGAAAGAAAAGCTAAAAGTACAAAATGTGTAGGTTTTAAGTCTCCAAATACTTAAAGGGTTAAAAAAAATATGAGGGATAACAGCTGTACTTTCTGACCTTGGAGGGCAGATGAAAAGGACTGGTTTCGAAATTGAGAGTGTGGGAGGTCAGGGAAACACCAGAAAGAAGAACGTGGTTTCTCTTCACTTTTTGCTTTTGTTTCGTTTCGTTTTGTTTTATAACACTGTCTCTTCTGTAAGGAATACCTGTCCCATCACCTCCTCTCACCACCATGTTCCTCTTGGCCCCCTGAAAGTCACTTAGGCTGCCCCACCTGGGACCTTCCTAGACCCCCCTCCAGGCTGGCTTACCGACCCTGCACTGAGCCTCCATGTAAGTCACTAGTCATCTGTTGTGCGGGGATGAGACATTTCTGAATCCGTGTGCGGCTCCTTGAGGGTAGGAACTGTATCTTACCCGTTGTGACCACATGTGACATTCATGGTCACCCTCTCATTTACTACCAGAGAGATGGGTGCTTCAGTCTTCCACCAGGGAATGGTCTCACGGACTCAGAATGCATGACCGCTGAAAGCATCCTGGAAAGTCCAGTCCTTTATTGTACAGTTGAGGAAACCAAAAGATCTAAAATCAAGACAGTGGGTTTCTTGGAAAATGTTCTAAGCATCCATCTGGGAGGACTGGAATATTTAGGAAACAATATTTAGGTTCGTTTTATTTTCTTTATATTTTACCATGTGTATTAGTTTGCTATAGCTGCCATAATAAAATGCCACAGACTGAATGGCTTGGACAACAGAAGTGTATTTTCTCACACTTCTGTAGATGAAAGTCCAAGATCAACACATCAGCAGGTTTGGTCTCTTCTGAGGCCCCCTTCCTATGTCCTCATGTGGTCTTTCCTTGGTGTGCATGTGTGAATCCCTGGTGTCTGTGTGTCCAAATCTCCTCTTCTTATAAGGACACTAGTCAGACTGGCTTATGGCCCACCCTAATGGCCTCATTTTAACTTAATCATGTCTTTAAAAGCCCTATCTCTAAATATAGTCACATTCTGACCTGGCAGGATGCAGTTCAGCCTATAACACTATTTTCTAACCTTTAGGTACCCTTAGCGTTAGGGCGCTATATAATTTATTGTACAAAATGAGATACCTTCGGGAATGAAAGGGGCAGGATAGCTAATTGAATGGAACACCAGAACAATGGGTACGAATTGGATCTGTCCTGAGCAAACCAAGTTGTTTGGATACCTTACTTAAAGCGATAAATGGCCATTAAGCTCTAGCTCCAGGGCCTGGAACCATGGAGATAATAATGACACCAAAGTGGCAGCTCTGGAGAAGGGCTGTTAAAGCTACATCTCAGACAAAAAGATGAAAATTTATGTCAATAGTAATGGGAAAATAGTATTTAAAAAATACTAATCCCTTTGGACCACTTCAGATCTCCTAAATTAGAATCTTCAAGGCTGTAACCTAGGTATCATGTTTTAGTTTCCATTTTTAGTGATTCTAATGTGCAGACAGGGCTGAGAACAACTGACCAGAGATATTAGCATAAAGTGAGAATGAGCTGTTTGGAGGAGACATCTGGAAGGGGGGAAAAGGGAGGTGTGAGGTGCTTACAACAAAGCTGCCCTTGCTTACATTGCAAGCAAAGTAAGTGATGAGGAGCAGTAGACGGAACAGTAACGATTCTCAGGGCTTCAGGAGTGGAAGCAAGAGCCATGGCAGAGGGGGGTGGCTGCCCAAGCACAGACCTTGGAGAGGACCGAGGAGGAGCAGCCCGGATGGAAGCTGAAAGGAACTGGCTATCAAGGTTGCCAAGTGGGGTCATGAAGCTAAGGAGGTGGGGGTCTCAGGGAAGAAGATCTGTTATTAGTGTTGAATTTTAGTACTCAATTTATAAAATAGCTAAATAAAAGCTAGATAAAAGCCTCAAAAGCATCTAGGTTTAGTGAGTGGGATGTGAGGAAGTGAGCACAGACTATCCTTTGCCTTAGATACTTCTAGACTTCCTGCAGGTTTGATGAAAGCAATTAAAATAAGAGCCAACAAAGGACAAATGATCATTCCCACCCCAGCCAGGCATGGTGGGCCAGCTTTGTGACTATCCAGAGGTTATGCTCATTTAGAAGACTGTGTGTTACACATCAGAGAGACTGTATGCTGGATAAAACAGACCTGGTTGACCAAGACTGAATGAAGAGTGGTGGTTAAAATGTACTCAGTGGCTCTTGTCAGCTTTGGGTCTTGAGGACTGTAGGCAAGGACAGTACTTAAATATAGAGGCCTCCGAGGGACACTGGTGCCAAATACTGATGCAGGATTTGCTGTTATGAATCAAGCCCACAGTTCACACAGGCCATTGTTCCAAGTCTCTGGCAGATCTGACAAATGGTGTTATAAGGAATGGGCCACTTCTCTCTGACTCCAAAGACTAGGGATGCTCTAAAACATGTTTATTTAACTTATAAATAAAGGATCTATCAACTGTAATTATGCCCCAGCTCCCCAATTCCCAACCCCTTCTTTGAAAGTCCCAATCTCCCAAAACATTAAGCAATAGAAAAAGCATTCAGTTCAATTCAGCATGTTCTTGAGCACTGAAGGTGTGGGAAGGCCGGGACTAGATGCTAAAGGGAATACAAAGACAGGCATGGTGTACTCCGAACCCACACAGGGCCTCCGGCCCACCCCAGGGGAATAAGACAGCTTCTAGGCAGAGTGTGAACGATGCCACACTTACGGCTCAGTGTAAGGAGGGAAACATCACATCCAGTGGGCAGGTGGGTGTGTCGAGGCAGGAGAGTAGGTCATGATGGCTTCCCCGGCGAGGTGGAAGTGAGATGGGTCCCCTTCAAGAAGAGAGAAGGATGGGCATAAACATTCACCCCTGGCCAAAAAGCCTGGGGCATATGCGGAGTACCGGGGGCTTTTGTTCTGCCTGGTATTCATAGAAAGAAGTAGTGGGAGGTGTGTTTGGAAAGTGAGCAGACTGTGTGTCAAGGCAAAGGAAGCCATGCTGAGTGTGCAGTCAATGTGAAGACACACCTTTCAGCAAAGCTCCTTAGCGCTGTCGTTTTGAGCACTTCCAGGACCGCAGGCGTCAACCACACTGCCTCCGTAGGTGGGGCAAAGAGTCCACCTCAGGGTCAGCATTGATTTGGAGAATGCATTTCAATCTCAACAGTGAGGGAGAGATTGGAGCAAATATCCAGGGTGATGGTTGGGGATTTGGCAGCACGGCCCCATTTACATTAGTGGGAGTTAGTCTGCTAAATCCGAGACACTAAGCAGAATCCTCATGTTTATCCACCAGGATGACCTTTCTGCTGTAAATTGACACAATATTTCAGAATCACGTAGAACAGATTAAGCTTTGTAGCATCTCCCTCTTCTAAAAGGGAAATCTTTCTGGGAATTGCTGCCGTGTGCACTGAAATGTCTGTGTTTGGGGACAACTCTGGACAGTAAGAACATATGGGCTCCTAAATATAGAATTGGTGAATTTTGATACCTCTGAGACATTGGATCTGGATAACTTTATCTGTTGTACCTGTCCTGAGGTAGGAGTCAAGATTTTTGCAAATGATTACTTTCTCCAAAGAACATCTTCCTTTATGCATAATTTTCTACTTTCTCACCTCCAAATTTTTATTTACCAAAAGACAATAAAAGAAAAAAATTCCCTGAAGGCTTTTTGGATGAAGTCTGAATGGTCTAAAGATTTCTATTCATGGTCTAAATAATAGCAAGTCTGTGTTAAACGTTTTGCTCCTTAACCCTTGCAACAGCATTGGTAAGACACTGCTTAATGTGATTACAGTCATTTTTCAGGTGAGGAAATCAAAATGTAAAGGTGTTAAATCAACTTGCCTGGGTCATACAGCTAGTTCATGGTTGTATCTACAATCTAGCCCCTGTGGTGGGATGTTGAAGCCAGGTTTTAACACTTCTTGAGCTCTACTAGATTAGGTTTCAGATATCCTGGCATATCGGTCTGCTGCTTTCCTCTCAGTACATCCTTCATCCTTCATTGGAATATTTCTCAGGCCCACCCCACAACCAGTTCTTTACTTGTGTGTCCCATATAACACGAGACGGTGAAGTTTTTCCAAGCATTGTAGCCTTATAGTCCTCTTTGTATCCGTAGCTACTGGCACAGAGCAAGACCTCACAAATGTCTAATGACTGAAGAAGGAAATGAAAATATAGAATCACAGGACTTTGAGGTAGACAGAAAAGTCACCCCATTCACTCTTTCACTTTATAGATACAACTTAGATTCAGAGAGCAAGCTTGAATAAGAGTTCTAGGTTAGATGGAAGTTGAGGCAGGGTGGGATTAGGAAAGTAGCTTCTCAAATTGTTAAGAAAGGATGGCCTGGGATGGACAAAGTTTATGAACAGTGGCTGGCAAAGTCAGAGGTCTTCTAACAGCTAATCCAGATCTCTCCAAGCATGGGCCATGAGAATCATGAGTTGGCATTCTATTGGAGAGAAGATCTTTTTTTTGGTTCAGCACATGGTCCACCCAGTTCTGAGCCAGAATATGCCTGGGCTTAGTCCAGGTCAGAGGATTAACTCAAGGGCACAGACCTTTGGTCTTGGTCCCAAGTTGTGTGTATGTGGGTGTTTGTCAATCTCTGGGAGCACCTTGGGTATCTCCACACTTCCCCACCCTGAGCAAGTATGTTGTTGACTGCTTTTTCCAGAACCCCTTGCCAGAACGGTGGGTCCCAGGTGGAGCTCAGGCTCCCCTAGGCCACAGAGAAGACCTCCTCTGACTCCCACTGACCCTGATGCTCTGCAGGCTTCTTTCTCTCTCTCCCAGGACTCCATGGGTGCCCTGTGCTGTCTACCTTATGGTCAGTGTTTCCTAGTGCTGTTTAGAAGTTTCTCTCCTTCCCCCATTTTTTTCTGTCATTATGCTCTGCCTCCTGGTGCTCAGCAAATTCATTTATTCTTTTAGCAAATATACACTGAATATGATATTTGTACATGTCCAGTGCTAAGCTAAGCACTAAGGGTACAGAAGATATGCAGAAAACCAAAGGAAGCAGCTTGGGGCTGGTCCTTCTTTACAGGGAAAAGGCAGAGGTGAGGGCCAGGCAATCACAGAGGGAAAAGAGCATGAGCAGTGGAGTTGCAGGCCCTTCCTCCCGAGGAGCAAGCAGACTGTATGCATCTGGCATCGTAAAAACAAGTCTCTTTTGTAAATGGTATAAGAATATAACCTTAATTAATACTGCAGGCCAAGGATAACTTGATGGCCTGGACATCAAGGATATTCTCTTCCTTTCCAGAAATTAAGGCCAAATCTCAGTATCACTTACTAGCTTCTTCTGTTATAAAAGTTGTAATAATAATGATCGTAATAACAATCATGAGAGTGACAGTAACATTTGAAGAGATGCTTTTTCTCCCTTCTTCCCCACATATTATTTGGTTTTTACAACCTCTGACTATGGAGTGGACAGAGTACAGAATGGGGGGTACTTATTTTTCCTTAGAGAAACAGAACCCCAGAACCTCAGTTCTGGTGAGTCATCCAAAACCTCAGTTCTACAACAGGTAGGACAGAACCTGGTTCTCCGACTTACTGTGTGGTGGAGTTTCCACTCTGCACGGCTTCTCGACTTGCCAAGTGTCAAGTTTCAGATTGCCAAGAGAGAGATCTAGGAATGTCAGGAGGGAAATGAATACATTCTCAAAGAGTGGCTTCCTATACTTCTGAAAGACGTTGCAAGGCAATGTGCCAGGCCTGTCTTTAGGGAAGGATGCTGGTCTTGGTCTCGGGAACTGAGATTAGTTCAGTGCACTTAGAACAGAATGCTTTCACCTGGACCTCTGACCATGGGGACGCTGAAGCAAACATCTTGGAGAAGAAGCCAGGTCTGACATGCGATCCTCCCCATCACTGTTTTCCAGGATTTCAGAGATGAGAGAGGAAATAAAAAGAAGCACTTTTTCTTTCTAAAAATAAAAAAACCTCAGCATTTATTTTCCCCTAATTACAAAAGTAATACATATTCAGGGCAGAGGAAAACGCAGTGAAAAAAATTCTGTCGCTCAGAGAGAATCATTGCCAACTGTGTGTGCCCCTTGGCAGATTCCCTGTGAAGGACTTCTGTTAGACAGCTGCAAAGGGGGCACCATAGACCCACAGAGGTGGGTGTCCTAGAGGTAACATCACAACCTCCATACTGTTTTGTAGCCTTTCTGCATTTAGACATAGATGGTTAATATTTCCACATCAACAAATATGTTCACAACCATTGTTGATGAGTGGATAAATATCTTGATATGGCAGTACCACAGTTTACTCAAACAATCCCCTATCTTGGGGTATTTGGGTTGTTCCCAGTTGTCACTGTTATACCCAATGAGAAAGTGAACAACACCTTTGCACGCTTGCCAGATTGCTTCTTCAGAAGAGCTGGCTTACAGAGGAGGCACCTAAAATCGGTTGCTACATTTTGCCAAATCTTCAAGAAGTTAGTATGAGAATGTTCAATGGATGTTAGTCATTAATGAGAATGTTCAAGAAACAGATAAATTTTGAGATTCTGGTAAAATAGCGTATAAGACAGGAAGACACAGAAAGTCTCAAATTTGCTTTTAGGGGGAAAGGATAGAGGGAAAAGTATTTTTTAGGTTCATTTTTGTCTTTATTAAAAACAACTGCTAAGTAAATGTGTGTGTGTGTGTTTGTGTATGTGCGTGATGGGAGCTAACTCTCTAAATACAAGATTTCAGCACAAAGCCTCTGGGCTATATAACTCCTGAGTTTGAGAAAAAAAATCTCTGTCCAAGCGTGATGCACAACCAGGTCGGGGAAGTGTCGAGAGTATCCGTAAAATGATGGCAAAGTTGTGACTCAGAAAACTAATGAATATGATTAATTCCTGAAGGGCCGGTTCACGTACTGGATCATGAACCAGCTTCGGCTAAAATGATCGTTTTGACTGGAGCCACGTGAGCGACCGAAACCCTGCGGATGAGCCGCAGGGAAGAGAGGGAGCCCTGAGCCCCGCTTGGCCGCAAGCTCTTGCGCGCTGCCTGCTAGGCCGGTGCCCCCTGGAAGTCCGGGGCAAGTGGCTGAGCTGGAGACTTCACAAGGCAACAGTCTACAGACTTCCACTTTGCATATCTGAGGATAAAAACCAGGCACGTAAGATAGCCAGTCCTCATTGGAAGAATTAAAATTTCCAGAGGAACCCTTTTTCTATCAAGTTACTCTGAAATTTATTTGAATTCAGGTGCATTTGATAAAAACAGCAGTTTCCTTTTCTGTGTCTGGGTGCTAATGAGCTCGACAGGCATTTATTCCTCACTTTGATATATTTGGTCTCCTTGCCACACCTCCTAGGGTCCTAGGGTGTTGAAATGAAGGTGACTGGTACTTAAAAAGATTTTCCTAGGTGAGAAAATACAGTGATGTAATGATTTCTTTTTTAAGGAGCAAGGGGAGAAGGGAGGTGAGTGGTGGGCAGAAAAAGTAAAGTTTTAAGAAAATTGGAAAACAAACTCTAACTTCACTTGTGTGCGTCCTTTCAGGGGTAGATTTCACATCTAGCATGTGCTCGGAGTCAAAGACATGAAAGGAGGAATAGAGAATAACAGGCAGCTGGAGGCACAGGCTTTAGAGTCAAATTGCCCTATAAAAATAATAGTGACCCATAATATGGTAGTGCCCCATGATCATCTCTGATTAATTTTGAAGCATTCACTCTGTAAGTATTTACTCATTCTCTTTTGTGGATCAGATACACTGAGTTAGCCTTTGACTCTTCTACTTTCTAGCTGTGCGATCTGGGCAGTTACTTAGCTTTGCTAAACTTCAGTTTCCGGGCCTATAAAATGGGAATAATAAAACCATCCATATCATTGGGTTGTTGGAAGTTTTAGATTTGATTGTGTTTGTAAAGAACCCTTCATATTGCCTGTTCCCTACTGAGTACTTAATAAATGTTATTGATTAATTATAATGATAATCATGACTATGAAGGAGACTCCAGATATTGGATATGGCCTTGGCATGTTGAATTCATTGTAGTCTTTTCTGCAAGAAGATAGTGAAAAAACAGAAAAGAGCATAGAAATATGGGTCTGGGCAAGGATGTCAACAGTTTCCTGTTCCACAGTTTGTCTCAGGCCAGGGCCATGACCCCCAGGGTCAATTTGATGGAAGGATCAGGTGATGTGTATATATGTGGATGATATAATCCAGCTTTGACAGCAAAGGAGGTGGTCTGGGCAGCCAGGGCATGAGGCACCTTGTTGAAGTAGTGGATAGGAAAGAGATAGGTAGAAGTTGGAAATCTCTCTTTATTTACCTAGAATTTAGCTCTGTTTGCAAGATCTAAATAATCTACTTCCATTTGTGTAGGCTTTTGCATAGTCCAACGAGATGTTATTATTCTCACATGCTTCTCAGCCATCTTGCAAGACAGGTAGAATAGAAAAATAGGCCCATCTCACAGGTGAGGGCATAGGGCCTAGAGACACTCATTCTTCAGCGGCATGGAGTCGGGGTTGGAACCATAGCCCACTGTAATCCCAAACCTGTAATTACTAGAATGTTCTGCTATTCCTAATACTGACCCCTTGAATATCTGCTCTTCAGAGGGCTGATCTGGGCAGACTGTAGCTAATTTTAACCTTGGCCAGACAAGAATAAGATTAAATAAACAAAATATATGGAGACACTGCAAAGCACATAGAACAAATTCTAAAACTAAAGAGAAATTTGAAAAGCACGGCTGTTATTTATCACCCATGACCTTGACCTCGGCTCTCGATGAGGCTCAGGAGGAACTGGTGGCGGTTTTATCTTGCTCAGGGACTCCTTGGGCGCTGCTAATGGGCTCATGAAAACATGGTTCAGCCTTGTCAGGCTTGGTCCCCGTAACTGTGGTGTTGGCAGAATTTCTTATAGGTTTTCATTCCTCCTTCCTTCCTTTTTTTTTTTTCTTCTTTCTTCCTGTTCACAAATTTACAGTTTTCCATCTTTTCCTTCTCAGGTGAGTGAGGGAAAAAAATCTCTTTGTAAGGAAAAGAGAAATGTTTGACCCAAAGGAAAAATTACTGATAATGAATTTCAAGTGTCGACGAAGAAGATAGTCTAAGCAGGATCTTTCTAGCTCATTCAAACAATACCACTGAGGAGGCCTCCTGCTTCCCCTGAACTGTTCAGCTGTCCTGTAGACTCATAGGCTTCTGGGGTTGGCAGGGACATTGTGTACAGCTAGTCCAGCCTCTTTTTGGACATTTGAATTTCCTAAAGAGCATCCTTTCCCAGTGGTTATCCACATCCCATTGAGGAGGAATGGTTCCTCTCAAGAGAGTCCACTACCTTCTATCTGATTGCTTGAAAATTCTTCCTCTTGTTGAGCTGAAATCCTCTCCCTGGAGCTGAGGTGCCTTTCAGAAAAGAGCCCCATAGAAAAGGTATTTTTGTCCTCTGGTTTCTTCCCGTTCAGACTCCTGCACAGGGCTTGCTGGCGTCCTGAGATGGAGTTGATGGCCACATGCTTTCTTTTGGAGAAAATCACTGCTGCTATGATAACCTGGTACAATGTGCCCAGCAGGGAGGGAAGGAAGAATCTTGAAGTTAAAGGGTTGGAAATTGGAAAAGGTAGACATGGGGAAGTGTGTTGAAGGTCAGAGGACATACATACTGGAGATTCCATGATTCTCTTTCTTTGCCAGAATGAAAAGTGCATTCTGAAAAAATAGAAATAGTAAAACTCAGGTAGCAAGATCATTATTTACCCTATGCACAGGCAATAATAATTATACCAGGTTCACATTTGGAAAAATGGGCAAATTTGTTCATTGAGATCAAATTGCTATCGAATAACCACAAATTCCATATGTTGCTTTTTCTGTTTTGGTTGCTAGGCACAGGGAATTCATGGGGAGCTTGCTAAATGTGTTTGACACATTTTTGTGTGTGAATTATAAATATTGGGGGATTCTTTTCAAGAGTAGCTGTCATTCAGAAATAGATGCTGAATGAGGCTTTCCTCCTTAGGAAAAAGGCCTAGATCTCAGGCGGAAAGAAGACCTGAGTGGGTGTGGGAGCAGGTCCTCAGGTGTAATTAAGAAAGTACTGAAAATGAAAGTCCTTTACGATTGTCTGGATTTTGAGGTCAACAAAATGCTTCCCCATTCACAATCTCATTTGATCCTCACAACTCCCCAGTGAGATCGGTATTTGAGCTGACAACTGCCTCCATCCCAGGAATAAAGTCGTGGGCATCAAAGAGCTGTGATGGGAGGAGAAAGCTCCAGAAAGGGAATCTCCCAAGAATGATTCTAGCTCATCTTGGCAGTTCTAGGGCTGTGTGTGTTGTCAGTGTGAGAAAATGCACTCCATCACCCTGCTGAGTCCAGCCATTTCCTTTCTTATCTTCGTTTGCTCAGTACCAAGCCAGGGGCACTTGCATAAATGTCCTTCTGGCATGTGGGAGAGAGAGAGAGATGGGAAACAGCAGCTGTCAGCAGAGTGTCAGGCTGGGGACCTGCCATCCCGCTGAACAAAGCTCAGGTCAGCTCCAACAGTGTCCTGGGTGCAGCTCTAATCATGGGTGATGGGATTGTCCCCAGGCTCCGGATTCCTCCCTGCCCGTGAAGACAACAGGCAAAAAGGGTTCCTTAGCCGTTACCAAGGTGTCATTTGTAAATTATCAACCAGGAGCAGAGAGAGAAACTAGAGAGAGATCAAAACAAATGAACCTCGATACTGAGGCCTCTCAAGACCGCATCTCAGATGCTAACGTCAGAGCATTAATCTTACCTGGTTATCACAAGCATGTGGTTGTCTGGGTAAGAGGGTGAGCCGCATTTTGCATTTCTTTTGACCCTATAGTCTTCAAACATTCAGCATTTTCCGCTGGGGTTGGAAAAGCCCTCCTCTCTCAGGTGAGCCCGTCCACCTTCTTGCCTCTAACAGCACTGTAGGCCGCTAAGTGCTTCCTAACTCTCACTGCGTCTTCTTTCTCTACAGCTCTTCATGCGGGATCACCGCACAACCACACTGTAGGCCCACCCCAAGGCCTCAAATCCTGTAGTTCTCTTTTCTCTCTGAACGCCTGGGGCTTTAAAGGCCATCAAAAAACAAGACCAGTAACGGTTGAAGCTGGTCAATCAGCCCAGGTGGAATCATTATACTATCCTCTCTCCTTGATGTGTGTGAAATCTCCATAATGAAACATTGAGAAGGACAAAGTATCAAGACATTGGACTTGACTGAAGCGAGAATGGAAGTCTTGATTCCAGCTCTGGGGTCAGACTGGCCTGAGATCAAATTCCCAGCTCAGCAACTTTCCAACAGTAACTGGACCTGAGACTTAACCTTCCCACAACTTACTTCCTCATCTGTAAAATCAGAGGAAATTTAGTTACCCCATCAGGTTTCTGCCAGCATTAAATCAGATTATAAAGGTTATTCTTAACAAGAGATGGAAATCATCTTTAACACGTTTAAAAAAATAAAAAAGAAGAATGGAGGATAAGGTATTTCAAAATTCAAAGACAGAAGTGTAGCTGACTCTCAAGAGTGAATTAAAGCAGGGACTCAATGGGCACAAGACCCACACTTGGTGTTATGTCTCTGGGCCTCTTTGCATGGTTGGTCTAATCTTCTCTTTGCCATGGACCAGCTCTTTCTGTTTGCCTCTCTGAGGCACAAATGAAAAGTTGGCTGCCAACAGCAGCTCCCAGGCTTACATTTTCTGAATTCAATGGCACAACCAAGCTGAGTTTGGATTTTCCAGTCTGGATTCCAAGTTTTCTGGAGCAGGTCTTTTGTCGTCCCCTACAACAATGAAGACCAGGGGCTGGGGTTGCACAGTGTTAACATGGAGGCTCCCATGGTGGCCATACAGATGGAGCTGGCAAGGAAAAAGCCCCAGATAAGGGAGAGTAGTCTCTAAAAAACAGTTCGTTGGGAGGGTGGTGAGGCTTGACAGAAAAAGTGATGAGTCAAAATACAACATGCTTAAAACACAGAAGCTTATACATAAGTACCAGCTCCTACTCCTTTGAACTGATGCGTCTTCATGTTTTCAGGGCAAAGTATTAGGTTAGCCCGTGGAATAGGAAAGGAAGGAGAGCTAGAATCACAGCTATTCATTCCTTCCTTCATTCCAGAATGCCTACTCTTTGTCAGGCAAAGAGAATAGAGGCACAAAAGGAGACAGAAAGCCCAGCTGTTCCGGAACTTATAACGGGATTATATAATAACCAAAATCAACATATAGAAAGAGGAGCCCTTGGAGGAAAATTACACAGGAAAAGTGGGGTGAGAAGTGCTGAGGATTATAAACAGGGTGGCCAATAAGAAAGTGACCTCTGAACAATGACTTGAAGAAGGTGAAGAAGTGAGCCGCATGGCTCTCTGGGATAAGAGGATTCCAGGTAGGGGAACAAGCAGGCACCAAAGCCCTGAGTCGGGGGAGCAGCAACAAGTCCACTGTAGCTGGAGTGCAGTGAGAGAAAGGAAGTCATGAGACACAAAAAACCAGTGACTTTTACCTGGATTTGCCAGAGTTTTCTACCTGAGGACTGAAAGGAGAGATGTGGTAAAATATTAACGCTGGTGGCCAGAGCTTCAGTCTCATCCACTCTTTAGTGATCTCTAAATAAACAG
This sequence comes from Smutsia gigantea, assembly GCA_032199065.1. NCBI lineage: Eukaryota > Metazoa > Chordata > Mammalia > Pholidota > Manidae > Smutsia > Smutsia gigantea. The sequence continues at coordinate 170,100 of JAVSCE010002029.1, forward strand.
TTTCTAATGGTAGACAGCCTGTCATAAGTCACTTTCTCACAGTGTAAGAATAACAGGAAATTATAGACAGGGTTTCAAACTGAAGGCCCAGCTGCATGGAAACGCCAGGATGCCTCTCACCTCTACGGAGCTGTTCTTTATCAAGCAACCAGGATAGCTGCACAGTGCTAGCGGGAGAACCGAGGGTTTCATGGAGGGTGAAAGTCCTTTTGCACTCAGACGGGCCACTGAAGGAAGAAAATGCAAGGCCAGGATTCCTTGTGAAAAAAGAAAACTAATAACCACTTCTAAAAGATGCCAACATACAATTTTTCTGTGTCTTTTATTCTATATTAATCAAGAGAGAGTCCATGTAGTACTAGTGAGAAATGCCCCTGTTATGCCATGGCTCTTTTGCAATGGTCACAGATGAGTATTTTGAGCAAAGGCTTTAGCTAATAAAGGTCCAGGAGGAAATAAAGAGGTAGAGTCAGAGAGAAGCCATTCCCTGTTCCCAGGAAATCAGTCCACTCCAAAGCCCCCACGGATTTGTTTAGTATAAGAACAACTTGTACCCTTGCACAAAATGTGGTTTTCTCTTGAGCCTTGGACAACCACTTCGAAGAAAGAACATGCATCTATTGGATGAGGGATTCCAGAAGTTAAGCGCCTGTCAAACATCTGTGCTAAATGAAAGAGGGAAATGTAATTTAGACAGAGGAAATGAATTACAAAGGAGGAACACAGCAAATCCAATCCTCCTGTAGCAGGTGGTCCAGGAAAAGGGGTTGGGGGCAGCATAAGCCTCTTTTTTTTTTTTTTTTTTAATATAATTTATTTTATTATCATTAATTTACAATTACATGTGCAATACGATTATTAAACTACCCCTTCATCAGGTCCCCACCAACCCATTACAGTCACTGTCCATCAGCGTAGTGAGATGCTATAGAATCACTACTTGTCTTCTCTAGGCTGTGCTGCCCTCCCCTGCCCCCCAACATTACATTTGCTAATCATGCTTCCCTTTTTCCCTTATCCCTCCCTTTCAGCCCATTTTCCCATCCCTTCCCTTTGGTAACTATTAGTCCGTTCTTAGGTTCTGTGAGTCTGCTGCTGTTTTGTTCCTTCAGTTTTTTTTCTTTGTTCTTATACTCCCACATATGAGTGAAATCATTTTGATACTTGTCTTTTCGGCTTGGCTTATTTCACTGAGCATAATACCCTCTAGCTCCATCCATGTTGTTGCAAATGGTAGGATTTGTTTTCTTCTTATGGCTGAATAATATTCCATTGTGTATATGTACATCTTCTTTATCCATTCATCTACTGATGGACACTTAGGTTGCTTCCATTTCTTGGCTATTGTAAATAGTGCTGCAATAAACATAGGGGTGCATCTGTCCTTTCCAAATTGGGCTGCTGCATTCTTAGGGTAAATTCCTAGGAGTGTAATTCCTGGGTCAAATGGTATTTCTATTTTGAGTTTTTTGAGGAACCTCCATACTGCTTTCCACAATGGTTGAACTAATTTGCAGTCCCACCAGCAGTGTAGGAGGGTTCCCTTTTCTCACATCCTCGCCAACATTTGTTGTTGTTTGTGTTTTGGATGTTGGCCATCCTCACTAGTGTGAGGTGATATCTCATTGTGGTTTTAATCTGCATTTCTCTGATGATTAGCGATGTGGAGCATCTTTTCATGTGCCTGTTGGCCATCTGAATTTCTTCTTTGGAGGAGTGTCTATTCATGTCCTCACCCACTTCTTAATTGGATTATTTGCTTTCTGTTTGTTAAGGTGCATGAGTTCTTTATATATTTTGGATGTCAACCTTTATCAGATACGTTTTTTATGAATATATTCTCCCATACTGTAGGATGTCTTTTTGTTCTACTGATGGTGTCCTTCTGCTGTACAAGCTTTTCAGCTTGATATAGTCCCACTTGTTCATTTTTGCTTTTGTTTCCTTGCCCGGGAGATATGTTCATGAAGAAGTTGCTCATGTTTATGTCAGGAGATTTTTGCCTATGTTTTTCTAAGAGTTTTATGGTTTCCATGTCTTACATTCAAGTCTTTGATCCACCTTGAGTTTACCTTTGTGTATGGGGATAGACAGTAGTCCAGTTTCATTCTCTTACATGTAGCTGTCCAGTTTTCCAGCACCAGCTGCTGAACAGGCTGTCATCTCCCCATTGTATATCCAAGGCACTTTTATCAAATATTAATTGACTGTATATGTTTGGGTTAATGTTTGGATTTTCTATTCTGTTCCACTGGTCTGTGGGTCTGTCTTTGTGCCAATACCAAATTGTCTTGATTACTGTGGCTTTGTAGTAGAGCTTGAAGTCAGGGAGTGTAATTCCCCCTGTTTTATTCCTCCTTCTCAGGATTGATTTGGCTATTCGGGGTCTTTTGTGGTTCCATATGGATTTTAGAATTATTTGTTCCAGTTC